>CAUYPK010126702.1:0-34787 GCA_963574355.1 Loris lydekkerianus | reverse complement strand
CGGGGGAAGAGGTGCGTGACAGGGTTGGGCCAGTGGCATGGTACCACATTGGCTGTATCTAGGTAGAGGCAGTTTCAGGCCGGGCCTTGCTGAGTCGTTGTTACGCGGAAGTAGCTTGATGGATCTACTTCTAGTCAGGCTCGGGAATTTTCACTAGGCCTCAGGCACATGGCAGGGCCCAACAATTCCCTCTTTCGTTTTTTGTATGGTGGAAAAACATAGCCCCTGTCTTAGGTTGCCTGCTATTTTATTTTTTTTTTTAAGTTGTTCCATAGCTTTTGGGGCAGAAATTTATTATGGCTAGGTTTATTCCTAGGTGTTTATTACTTTGATGCAATTAAAAATAGAAATTTTGTGAAATTTTCTTCAGCATGTACTTTTTCTTGTATATTGACTTTATATTATTAGTCTTGCTAAACTTACTAATTTTATAACGTATCTTTAGATCTTCTAGATTTTATACTTACAGTTATATTTTCCATTCAGAATAACAATTTTTTTGGCTAGTTTTCATACCTTTAACTTTTTTTTCTTACCATAAAGAATTAGTTAGCTAAGACTTCAGATATAGTGTTGGAAATAAATTGTAAACTGGATTTTTTAATTTTTTTTCCCCATCAAATAGAAAACCTTCATGCTTCATCATTAAGATGCTTAATGTAGGTTAAAAAGAAATCCTTTAAGAGGTTAATGAAGAATCTTTTTCTTCCTGATCTTCTAAGAATTTTATCATGAATGCAGTGGATAATCAATTTCTTGAGCACTTTTGCCTTTTTTTTAATAGAGAAGATAAACGTTACTAATATGACAAGTTGCATGGAGTTATTTATTAATGTTAGACCAGTATTGCCAGGGTAATCACTAAAATTGGATTTAGAAGAATGGACATCTTGTAAGCTAAGAGATGAAAAATTCTTACAGTTTTTGTTTATATAAAAATTATTTCACTTTCTTTTTAGAAAGATATATTTTATAGATCATAGAAGTCAAGAGTGGTGATTAGCAATTGTCTGTTTTTTTTTTTTTAACTTTGCAGATGCTTTTCTTTATCAGCGGTGACGGTCTTCATCTTTTAAAAGATGTATCTAATATATCAAGATGCAGGTTTCTTTTCTTTTAGCTTGCTGTGATTCATTGGACTTCTTGAATCTGTGGCTCAATGTTTTTCTCAGTTTTGGAACATTTTCAACCATTCTATCTTCAAGAGTTGGTTTTTTTTCTTTTCCAAGTGTATACTTCAGTGGTTTATAGTGTATTCAGATTTGTGCAACTATCACCACTATTGCATTCCAGAATGTTCTTATTTTTCAAAAAAGAAACTTGATAACCATCAGCGATTGCCTAAATTTTTTGGTAAATTATGGTAAAATATATATATGAAATTCACCCCCCCCCTTTTTTTTTTTTACTAGTTTTGTGCACAGTTCAGTAGCATTAAGTATATTCCATCACCACCATCCATCTCGCTAATTTTTTCATCTTGTAAAACTGAAACTCTGTACCATTTAAACACTACCTCTATTTCTCCTCTGGGAGCTGTCATTCTAGGCACTGTCTCTGTGAATTTGACTACACTAGGTGTGTCATTTAAGTGAAATTATACAATATTTGTGTTTGTGATGGGCTTGTTTCACTCAACATAATGTCCTCAAGGTTTATCTGTGTTGTACCATGTGTCAGAATTGCCTCCTTTATGAGACTGAACAATGTTCCATTATACGAGCATATTCATTCATCTGTTGATAGTCACTTGGGTTGTTTCCATGTTTTCACTATTGTAGATAATGTCACTGTGAATATGAGTATACAAATACCTTTTGGGATCCTGCTTTCACTTCTTTTGGGTATATACCCAGAAGAGGAATTGCTGGATTGTATATGGTAATATTATGTTTAATTTTTTGGAGGCATTGCCATGCCATTTTCCAAAATGGCTGCACTATTTTATATTCCTACCACAGTGTACGTTTTCTCTACATCTTCACCAACATTTATGATTTTCTGTTTTTTAAAAATAATAGCCATCCTCTTGGGAAACTGAGGCAAGAGAATTGCTTAAGCCCAAGAGTTTGAGATTGCTGTGAGCTGTGATGCTACAGCACTCTACGTTGGGCAACATAGTGAAACTCTGTCTCAAAAAAAAAAAAGCCATCTTCTGTTACTTGAGTGCCATGTATTGCTTCTTTACCTATTGTCTCTGATTTCTTTCTGAACTCCATGTAAACTTATGCTTTTTTTCTCTCTATTCTCTCTTACCTAGTGTTTTGAATTTTCCATCCTTTTGCCTCTCTGTGCTTTATTCTGATTTTTTTCTGCAGACTTAGTTTCTTGTTTCATTTTCTGTTCATCTACCCTGTTTCCCTGAAAATAAGACAGTGTCTTATATTACGTAATTTTTGCTCCCAAAGATGTGCTAGGTCTTGTTTTCAGGGGATGTCTTATTTTTCCACGAAGAAGAGTACGGTACACATTTATTGTTTGCCGCGTCCCATCGGCTCTGATCCTCCTGTTCTTCTACACACATCTGTGAAAGTCTCCTCCTCTCTCCCGCCCCCGCTGACCGCTCACTCCGACCTCCACTCCACCTCCACACAGCAGTGATGGCAGGACTCTGCGAAATGTCACTAGTTGCTAGACGCCAGTCGGAGGGCCCTAGCAACGAGTTTATGGTAAATTAATTTTCATTCTGAGACAGAGCCTGGGGGGCCTTATTTTCTGGAGATCCCTTATATTTCACCCAGAAGGAAACCTGTAAGTAGGTCTTATTTTTGGAGGATGTCTTATTTTCTGGGAAACATGGTATTATATACAATGCACTTAAAAAAATCTATTCATTGAGTACTTAAATTTGTCTCTTATATTACTTGGTTCTTTTAAAAATCTATGTAACTTTCTAAAAGCAGTCATTTCTATACTCAAAATTTTAATTGTATGTTTTATTATCTTAGAGATAGTAAGAATTATTATTTTAGTCTGTCTCTGATTATTTTCCTATCCAGAGTTTATGTGGGTCTTTGTTTCTGCTTGTTTTATTTTATTTTGTCCTGTTTGCCTGGTTATCTTTGGTTGTGTTTTGGATGTTGTCTTTGAAAAATTGTTTACAGAAATACATTGAGTATTTGACTGGACTGCGATAATGTTCTCTCCACCCAGAAATGATTTGTGTTTTTATCCGCTGGGGGCTTTAGGGCACAAACTGTCTAAGATCACTGTAATCTGATGTCAGGGATTAGGATTTTTGTGGGCCACACAGAGGTTTGGAAACTGGGCTGCCGTCTGTGTGAAGGCTGCTTTGTTTCCAGTCCACTCTTCTCCTAAGGTCTTGGGTTTCAAGCCCAAGTTGTAAGGGGTAACTGACTCTTAGAGGGCTTTGAAATCTAGAGAACCAAAGAACTGATCAAAAGTGGTTCTCAATGTCTTAGTGCCCCTTCATATAAATGGCTCTACGGCAGCAGTTGACCAGTTGCTGTGGCCTCCTCTGTAAACTTTAGTCTTAATCTTTCTTGACCTGTGCCTTCTCACTTCTCTGATGCTTCCAAGCAGATGTTCTTTCATAGCAATATGTTCAGCATTTTAAATTGTTCTCAGTAGGAATGTTGGTACCAATTATCTAGTCAGCACTATTACCTCCTTACAAAAGCATCTTTTTGAATTTTTAGGATAAAGAAACTATGTTGAACCTTGAGAATTAATCTGTTTTAGCCTCATTCATTACTACTCAATGAAGTAGGGGCTTATTGATCATCTACTGTGTACCCAGTGTTATGGAAATCCTGAGGAAATGCAAGACAAAGTCAAGGATTTTAGCTGGGAAGACAAGCATAAACACAGATAAATAAAATGTTGGAAGAGGTGTTCAAAGGTTATGCGCAATGAATGGTGTCAAAAGACAAAATGCAACAAATGTAGTTAAAAGATCTCAATTGGCTTTTATTTGCAATTGTAGAATTGGGCAAATATTTCATTCCATAAATTAGAATTTAGTGCTCGGATGAACTAACCAGAAGAGATTGGTTTTATAGACAGAAAAGGGCCGAAGAAAGCAGAAACAGAAAGCAGAAAGAGGATTGGACCTTTCAGGGTTACTGTCCTTGAAAAGGTTAAAGTAGAGGGCACTTCTGTTTCATTCTGGCTAACACTAGCCTGTTTTGAGATTTGGCTGTTACCTCCCTCTTTCTTGATTTCTTAGAAAATCAGATAAAGATCTTAACTTGGATTTGGTGATGTGGAACTTGAGCATGAGTGACTCCATTTTAGTGTAGTTTGTTGGGCATAGAGCAAGAGCTCAGTTCAAATAAGTTGTCTTATAAATTTTCTTCAATGATGGCTTATGTGAAAATATTGGTAATAAGTGCTGGGTGTGAGCCCAGCCTTCTCCCTGCCTCTGCCCCTTCTCCCATGCTGTCTTCCACATGGTGGCCCCAGTGTCCTGTCTGAAGGGTCTGGCTCTCCATCACTCCCCCTTTACATCCCTTCAGGGGCTACCCGTTGTCTTTGGGAGCTGTCCCATGGCTTCCCAGCCACCTCCTTGCTCTGGCACTCCCCATCCCTAGCAGCTGCTCTTCTCTCTGCCTAGAGATCTTCTACTTCTTGGGCATGAGGCCAGCTTTTCAAAATGTATCTTCATGCACTTTCTGGGAAGCCTTCTCTGCTAGCCCATTCCATGTTGCCTTGGGAATCTTCCATCAGCAGCCATCACCCCTGGAGAATGCTAATGCAGTGACAGGGCCGTTATCATTAGGTGCAAATATAGTCCAGCCCTTACTGCGTGCCAGGCACTGTTTCAACCATGTCACACACACATTTTATTTAATCCTAACAAACTAGGAGGCAACTGTTAAGATTCCCATTTGTCAGATGAGTGAATTAAAGCAGAGAGGTTTTATAGCTAATAATTAGCATGGTCTCCTGCTCAAGGACTTTTTTTCTGGATCCCCTTCTTCAGTAGGGAAATGGAAACCCAAGAGTAGGCCTGTAGCTATGGAGATAAGCATTGGTGGCTGAGGATTCCCTTCCTTGCCTCAGCAGCTGTGACTGAGGATGAACTAAACAGTGTGCAGACTTCCACCGAAGTTTCCTTCCAGACTCTGATTGTTAATCAGCTGAGAAGGTGCCTTGGACTGGCATTCTGTCACTTCCCATTGCCACCCTTGACCTCTCCTGTCCTATTCTTTGGGGGTCAGGTGCATCTGCTAATTCAGTCTTCCTGAGGAGTCTGCAGACTCTCCAGCCCACCTGGGTAAGGCACTGTGAAATTTCACTGTGTCCTGACTTAGCTGGGTGGTCCTGCTGTGATCAGACATACCAAGTAAACTGCCATCCTGGAAAAGCTGAACACAGCTTTTCCCCACAGTAGTCCTCTTAAACCTTGGGTCTTAAACCATCTAGGAAGGGATGTTTTGTAATGAATAGCAACTCCCACCTCCAACCAGCAAAGCAGATGTTTAAGATTTCTTTAGGCAAAAGCCAACTGCAATCAAATCATGGACTGCTCTTTTTCAAAAAATAAGCTTTATTTTTTAGAACAGCTTTGGATTTACAGAAAAATTGAATGTCCTCATATACCTTCATACCTAGTTTGCTTATTATTTCCTCTAATGCTAGTGTAGCGTATTTGTTACAATTAATGAACTGAACCAGTATTGATACATTATTATTAACTGAAGTCCATAGTGTATTCAGATTTCCTTGTATTTTTTGCCTATGGAAAAATTTCATTTTTGAGGGGCATTCATTAGGTGTTTTGTGAGATGCCCTGTTGGAATTTCTCTGATTCCCCCCTCCCCCATGATTAGAGAGGGCTTATGGGTTTGGAGAGGGCTAGCCTAAAGTATTGTTTTCATCACAGCACGTCAAGTGTACTTGTTGCCAACATGATTGATGACTCTTGATGTTGACGCGGATCACCTGGCTGCAGAAATGTTTGTCTCCAATGTGTGCTTACTTACTCTCCCACTTTCATACTGTATTCTTTGGAAGGAGGGCAGATTGTGGAGCATAATTCTCTTTAGTTAAAAAGTAAAGTCACTTTTAAGTGTGTTATACCATTAAATAATTAAAAATCTACCCACTATGGAAATTTAAAAATTGCTGTCTTTAATATTGTTAAGTAGCCAGTCCTTTGCAAGGACAGTTTATATATATTATGCTGATTATTGAGGGGATTTGGATTCCTTCAATTTTAAATCAGTTTATTTTTTCTAGCTGCATAAGGCAGGAGTATACCAGGAATCATAATCATTTGCCCCACGTTTAATGAAGCTGCAACAATGAAACCAAGTATTTCGTGGGGTACCAGGAGGATTGTGAAACCCGAGTTCTTTGAGTGTTGAGATTCTGTTTTGATTCCTGCACTTAGCTAAGCAAAGAGTAGGGCTGAGAGAGTATGAGTAAACAGCCAGTATTCGGCTTTCTCCATTTCTATCAAGCTTACCCACAGAAAGACACTAGATCTGGTGCGCCACCTATTGGCTAAAAATTTAGTTTCTAGTTTTTAAGTTAGCAAACTAATTTTGAACTCAAAACATCGGGAAAAAGAGATTTTTCTTTTTTCCAAAAATTGCACCAATATAAAGCAAAGCTCTAGTTGATGCGAGCGTGTTGTGTAGGTGTTAGCAGTACTGCCCTCACTATGCGCTCATTGGACAGTAGCGCAACCCCAAGAAAAGGATGGTTAATCCGAATTTGCCTACCGCTGCAAGCCGGAAGCGCCAATACCAGGTTTGATTGTGGTGACTAATTCGCGTGCCCCGCCCTAGCCGTTCTAGAAACAACTGTCCCTCCATTCATCGCATCTCTGCATGCGAGCCGCCAACTCCTTGTTTTCGGAGGCTCTGAAGGGTCCCAAAGAGGCTGCTCGGTTTTACCCAGAAGACAGCGCGCCGGCCGTCCCTTATTTGCATACGCTTATCGCCGGGGCGGGGCCAAGGGACGGAGCTTCCTTAAGTGCTCTAACTCCGCCGCTGTTCCTCAGGATTTGGTGTTGCTGTGTCTGCTCTTTATTTCGTTTTTTCTCGCCTTTTCTCGCCCAGTATTTTCTTTTGTAACTATGAACAGCTGTAGTGCCAGAGCACTACTCCTCGTGCTAAGCAGTTTACTCTTCTCAGTCCGTGTGCGCGCTTTGGGTTCTCGGACTGCGTCGGAGCCACAACTGCCGCCTCAGAGCGAGTGGGCGGGAGCGATGCACTTACGGCCGGCAGCTAACGGGCGCCTGGTGTTTCCTGTTGCAGGTGGTTCTTCTGGGCATGGACATCCTGTCCGCCCTAGTGACCCGGCTGCAGGATCGGTTCAAGGCGCAGATCGGCACAGGTGAGCTATGGGCAAGTGTGGAGCGGGCCCTCAGACCGTCCACCCTTCCCTCCGCCCCTCGCCTTCCCTCGTTCTCCCCAGTTACTCAGTTCAGCTGCGTTCAACCCTTCCAGCCAGCTGTCCCGCTTCTCCTCCAGCCCCATATTACTCCCCACTCTTCAGCCTTCTATCCTCTTCCCTGCTGGCGTTGCCCCATGACCGCCTTCCCTCCCCTGCTGGGCTCACTCCAGACCCACTAGCCTCTCTACACCTACAGGCATTTTACCCACCTCCCCACCCCCTTTCATACCGTCTAGAGGGTTTCTTCCAACCTTTCTGTTCTAATATGGACCATTGGTAAGATTTGTGTTCTAATGTGACATACCACCTGTTTTATTTCTTATGCATAGTTAGCCATCACCCTTTAGTGCTAACCAAATCGTTTTTGTCCTTGACTCTTTCTTGTAAAGAGAGGCAGTTTTCTTTGAGAAGTCTTGTAAAACCAAGCCACTTATGTTTTTCCCCAGATTATTGTTGGCATTACTGTTTTGACATTGATTGTAAATGTCATTACAGGAGTGTAGTAAATGCTCACTCCTTTATGTCAGCAACATGAAACAAAATCCTTAGTTTTTGTAGATTTAGACACCTCTAAATTCCTGGCTTCTGGTATTATTTCATGATGGCAATCTAAACATCATATACTGTGAAACCATTTCCTTATAGGATTTTTTGATTTATGTTGGTATGCATGTATTTGTTCTTTTCTGTTAACTTTTTGGTGTCTGTGCTCCTTTAGAAAAGATGATGAACTATTTTTCCATTATGGCACTGAGTAACTCTCTCTGTAAATTCATTGATTAAAAAAAAACTCGTACTTTTAGAAACTGGATATTTTAATAGTGTCCTAGATTAGCTGAATTATTCAGAGATATCTCTTGTAATAGAGGTTTACAGACTGACAAAGTAAGTACAGTAACCTCTGCTTTACAAGCGCCTTTAGAGCACTGGTGGATCAGCCCCCATTTGGGTGTATGAGGGGACAGTGAAGATTTGGGCTCTGTCTGATATTTGGTGTGATGTAAAGTTAAAAATTCATATTATTTTTGAAAACATAGATTCATCCAAAGTGCCTGATCCTTTTACCTAAAAAGAGATATGCTAGAACCCTTCCCTTTTTCTTTTAAGCTAAAATTTTCCTTTGTGTTGACTCTTTTCTGCCACGATTTTCTGTTATATTAGTTTACAAGCATGTTGGGAGCTGGCTGGAGGAAAATGGGTTAAGGGTGAAGACAACTAGTATGTGTCTGTCCATGCAAAGGATTTTGTAGATTCTTGTGGTGACTTTCATAGATTCCAGCAAGGAAGGGAGAGCCATGAGCAAGGATGGGTGGTTTTACAGTGAGGTGCATCATTTAGGCCAGGATTTTTTCTTTCCCGTTAATTGAAATGGCAACATTTGGTGACCATAGTCCCCCAAATAGGCTTTCATTTGATCTGTTTCTGTTTTGATTTTCAGTTCTGCCAAGTCTAATAGACAGACTAGGAGATGCTAAAGACTCTGTGAGGGAGCAAGACCAAACTCTGCTGCTAAAGATCATGGATCAAGCTGCTAATCCCCAGGTAGAGTGAGAGAAGAGTTCTGGGGCCAGCTGGGGGGTGGGGAGGAGCTATGCATATGTACTTGTGCCAACAGTGTGTGACTCCATAGATTTAGTTTTTTTAAGCTAAGGTATTATAGATGAATATTTTCGTAATACTCAGTCTGCCCTCCAAAGACAAGGTAAAAGTATAAAGTGAAAAAATAAGGTAACTTTAATATGGATATTAAATAACTTAATGGATTTAGCATGCTTGGCTTTAATTAGACTCTAGCTCATGTGTGTAACTGAGTCTCCATTACTCTGAAAAAAGGCAAGTGTGGTATCTGTGGGTCAAAGGGGTTGGCTGGAGCCTTGGTTCCTGCCTGCTGGTGAGCTAGGGATGCTGGGATAGACTGACCACAGCCCTGCCTTGCAGGCTCTCACTCTCTATTTTTGGGAGAGGGATGGTTAGACAGAACAGAGGGCAGTACACGTGATCTTTGTTGGACAAGTCTTTTTTTTTTTTTTTTTTTTTTTTTAGGCAGAGACTCACTGTTGTCTTGAGTAGAGTGCAGTGGTGTCATCATAGCTCACTGTAATCTCAAACTCCAGTGCTCAAGTGATCCTCCTGCCTCAGCCTTCCGAGTAGCTCAGACTATAGGCATGGGCCAGGACACCCAGCTACTTTTAATATTTTTAGTAGAGATAGGTCTTGCTCTTGTTTAGGCTGCTCTTGACCTCCTGAGCTCAAGTAGTCGTCCTGCTTTGCTTTCCCAGAGTTCATATGTCTGGCCATCATGTCTGGCCTCTAATATGCTCTTGACAGGACCAAATGTTGTGTGGGTAGAAGATGGGATTAATTTGGCATCTGTTAAGAAGCTCCCCTTCTATTGATCCCTTACTAAGTGAGGGATGCAGAAGTCTTCTCTGTTTTCATTTGTTCTTTGTCATCTGCAGTACGTATGGGACAGAATGCTTGGAGGCTTCAAGCACAAGAATTTCCGTACTCGAGAAGGCATCTGTCTCTGCCTTATTGCGACACTGAATGCGTAAGTCTGGGATGAACCTGAATTTAAAAATAATTTACTTTGAAAATTGAAGCTATATGGGAAGTTCCAAGGAAATGCAGGGGGAAGTCCCATGATCCCTTTACTCACCCTTGCCCAATATTAAGATCTTGCCTGACTATAATACAACATCAGTACCAGAAAATTGACATTGATACTTTCCCAGAGTTTAGTCACATTTCTCCAGTTGAATGCACACATGTGTATATACAACTGCACCATCATGGTAAGACTCCCTCTTGCTGCCCCTTATAGCCACCCCCAACCCCTGGCAACCACCAGTCTGTTCTCTGTACTTACGATTTTTGTCATTTTAAAAATGTCATGTAGGCTTGGTGCCTGTACCTCAGCAGTTAGGGCGCCAGCCACATATACCTGGAGGTGGCGAGTTCAAACCTGGCCTGGGCCAGCTGTGCAACAATGACAACTACAATAAAAAAATAGCCGGGTGTTATGGTGGGCACCTATAGTCCCAGCTTCTTGGGAGGCTGGAGGCAAGAGAATCGCTGAAGCCCAAGAGTTTGAGGTTGCTGTGATGCCACGACACTCTACTGAGGGCCACATAGTGAGACTTTTGTCTCAAAAAAAAAAAAAAAAAAAATTAAGTCATGTAGATGGAATCATCTGTATGTAACCTTTTGAGATTATAATATTTTTCTTTAGCATAATTCCCTTGAGGCTCCATATATGTTGTTGGCTGTAGTAGTAGTTCATCGCTGAGTAGAATTCCATGGTAAAGATGTATGTATGTATCATGGTTTTGTTTATCCATTCACTTGTTGGAGAACATTTGGGTTATTTCTAGTTTTGGCTATTTAATAAATGAAGTGGCTATGAACATGCATGTGCAAATTTCAGCATGAATATAAAATTTCATTTCTCTTGAATCAGTGCCCAAGAGCACAATTGCTGGGTCATTTGGTAAGTCCATTTTTGGTTTTGAAAGAAACTGCCAAATTGTTTTTTGGAGTTGTCTGTACCATTTTATGCTCCCACAAGCAAAATATGAATGATCCATTTTCTTCATATTCTTGCTAGTCATTGGATGTTATCATTGTTTTTTATTTTACCTATTTTATTTAGTAATGATTCATTGTCCTTTTTTTTTTTTTAAGTTTGTCGCCCTCGGTAGAGTGCCGTGTCACAAGCTCACAGCAACCTCCAGCTCTTGGGCTTAGGCGATTCTCTTGCCTCAGCCTCCCAAGTAGCTGGGACTACAGGTGCCCACATGACGCCCAGCTATTTTTTTGTTGCACTTTGGCCGGGGCCTGGTTTGAACCTGCCACCCTTTTTTCTTTTTGAGACAGAGTCTCAAGCTGTCATTCTGGGTAGAGTGCCATGGCATCATAGTTCACAGCAACCTCCAACTCCTGGGCTCAAGCAATCCTCTCACTGCAGTTCTATTTTTAGTAGATATGGGGTTCTTGCTTTTGCTCAGGCTGGTCTCCAACTTGTGAACTCAAGCTATCCACTCACCTTGGCCTCCTAGGATTACAGACGTGAGCCACCATGCCTGGCCGCTTATTGTGGTTTTAATTTATATATCTCTAATGGCTATTGGTGTTAAACATCTTTTTATGTGCTTACTTGAAGGAGAGGCTTTTTGTTTGGGGGGGAGTAAAGTCTTACTCTGTTGCCTAGGCCAGAGTGCTGTGGTGTCAGCCTAACTCACAGCAGCCTCACTCTTGGGTTCAAGCATCTTCCTGTCTCAGCCTCCAGAGTAGATGGAACTATAGGTGCCCACCACAATGCCCAGCTAATTTTTCTATTTTCTCAGTAGAGATGGGGGTCTTACTTTGCTCAGTCTGGGTCTTGAACTCCTGACCTTAAACAATCTTCCTGATGGAGCCTCCTAGAGTGCTGGGATTGTAAGGGGGAGCCACCACATCCAGCCAGGAGAGGCTTTTTCAAAATTAAAAATGTCAAGTTACTTTCTCAGATGAGAAAGTTGTATATGAAAAATTTACTAAGTATAAAAATAAAGAGCATTATATTTCTGTCACCTTTACATAATCACTGTTAATTTTTGATGTGTTTTATTCCAGTCTGAATATTATTAGACTATATTATTTAAAAAAACAAAATTGAGTTTATAATGTTTATATTGCTTTGTACATTTTTAAAAAATGATCTTTCGAATACCATTAAGTTTGACTGTATGTGGCTGAAGGTTTAAGAAAAAGTTTCTAACCTTCAGTGACATTAGTTTCAGTTCTAGGAATTTATATCAAGGAAATAGATTAACCAAGTTTATTTATTTATTTATTTATTTATTTATTTATTTGCAGTTTTTGGCTGGGGCTGGGTTTGAACCCACCAGCTTGGCTATTCGGGACCAGCACCCTACTCTTCTGAGCTATAGGTGCTGCCCCAAGTTTTTTTTTGTGTGTGTGTGTGTGTGTGTTTGAGACAGGGTCTCACTGTGTCACCCTTGGTAGAGTGCTGTGGTGTCGTAGCTCACAGCAACCTCACACTTCTTGGGCTTAAGCTATTCTCTTGTCTCAGCCTCCCAGGTAGCTGGGACTACAGGTACCCACCACAATGCCCAGCTATTTTTTTTTTCTTGCATTTGTCATTGTTGTTTATCTGGCCTGGGCTGGGTTCCAACCTGCCAGCGTGGGTGTATGTGGCTGGCGCCTTAACTACTGTGCTACACGTGGCAGGCCTAACCAAGTGGTTTTTATTCACAAAGAATATTTGTGACTGTAGCAATTGTGATGGTAAAAAGTTGTATATACAGGGAATCCCTGGGTTAGAGTGAGATTGGTTCTGTAGGTTTGTTCTTAAATTGAATTTGTACATAAATTGAAATGGGTACATTTCAATTTATGATTCTTACTGCCTGTTAAGAGTCTCCATTCGTAAGTGTGAGTTATATAAACCAGTCAGATGTTTGTAACTCAGACACTGCAATAGTCTGTAAGTGTGAGTTATAGGTAAGTTAGACGTTTGTAACTTGGGGACTTCATGTAACGTAAATGTTCCCAGGAGAACAGTGCTTACTTAGCTGGGGTTTTCTGTGGCCATTTGATGAGTCTTTTCTTCCAGTAGCATTAACAGAACATTCTCTGTAGCAGGAAGCTGTGCCCACCCAGCACACAGGGAGGATTCAGTGAGGCCCCTTCAGGGACTTGCATTTGAGTTGGTAGTGACAAAACAAATGTGGAAACAGCATTTGTGAGGCTAGCAAGACCCTGGGGTTTGTCTCAGCCTTAAAGGGGTAGGGCCAGATTGGAGAGAGCCCTGGATGTGAGGAGGAAGCTTGTGCCTCAGAAGCTACCGAAGGTTTTGAACTCTGAACAAAGGTGCCATCAGGGCACGTTTGCTTTCCAACAAGCACGGACAGGATGGGGAGAGCCTTGATGTGAGGTGGTGATGGGTCCTGGGGAGGCGGGGGGGGGGGGAAGGGGTTGTGTGCAGAGGTAGCTTTCTTCCCTTTGTTTGTAACAATAAAGCACTCTTTTTGTTTTCAGCTCTGGAGCACATACTTTAACACTAAGCAAAATTGTGCCACATATATGCAACTTACTTGGAGATCCAAACAGCCAGGTGAGTGAAAAACAAAGTGCTGGGAGAGGGGAAAATCATTGCTTGTAGACTGTTCAGTTGCGTTTTGGTGTTCTGTGTATGCTAGAGATGGAGGTGGGACTTTAGTTATCATTATAGAACTCTGATTGTTTAAGATATTAGCTATCTATTAGCACCTATGAAGTATCATTGGTAAATGTGGCCACTCCATCCTCCTCTGTATATAGGGCTGGGAATCACTAGCCTAATTGAGGACATTTAGACCAGCTCCCAGGATAAGACTACTGTAGTCTAGAGGGATGGGGATGTGGGGAGAGAATCTATGCTGAATGAGGTCAAACTGTGTTTCCTCTCTGGCAGAGGGAGAGTGATTGAATGGGGGGCTTGAGGAACTTTCTGAGGTGATGGAAACATTCTACATTTTGCTTTGGGTTGTGGCTACATTGGTGTATATCTGTGGAAACTCCTTGAACTGAATCCTTAAGAACTGTGCTTGTTATGCAAAATTTACCTAAATTCTAAACAAAAGAAACCATCACTTTTTTAGTACAGGGGTGGTCATCTGATCTGTGAGTAGTGACCAGGCACTTCACAGTGTTTTCCAAGTCTGGGCTGCAGGAGCACCAGCTTGCTCTCCCAGTTCACATCTGTCTCTCACCCAGTCATTTTTATTATGTTAGTTCATATGAACTGATAGGAAAGAAGCTTTGTTAAATAAGGGGATGGAAAATGGAAGAGTAATTTACAAAAGAAATGCATGTGGCCAGCAGTCATCTAGTGAAATCTTGATTGGTGATGGCTAAGCTGCCTTCCCCAGAGGTTGTGTCAGGCTTGCCTTCCAGATGCCCCCGGGCCCCTCTGGGGTGTCCCTACCGCACTCTGACCCTCCTTCACTTGCTCTCATCTCCTGTCTTAGTGGCAGTCGTGCATCACCTCAAGGCCACATCCCTCGCAGCTCCCTTGCTTGCTCTGCTTTCTTTCCACTCATGATCTCATTCAGCCCTTGTTGAAATATATAGCATTGGAAATAAAATGTTTAGATATTTTAATTTATTGAATTATGCTTTATGTCCAATAATAAAATAAAAAGAATTTTTAGAAAAAGATTCTAAATTACCAAATAGATTATTTTGCCCTATCCCTTTTGATCATGTTTCTTTCTTTTTGTTTTCTATGGCAACAGTCCTTTATAAAAGCCACTCTTTGAGAAGATGGCTGCTGCCACATGGTATCCTTTAGTAGAGCAGATAAGCCTGCTAGGTGAGGTGAGTTGTTCCTAGTTCAAGTACTGACACTGGCCAGACAGGTGATGTGAGTCTTCACATGGGGCCTGTGGAGTCCTTAGAATTGGGTCGGTGGGGGTGGGCTCGCTTCCTAAGTGTGCTTACATTGTGGAGGCAACACAAAACACATTGCAGACAGGCATCGTCCAGGGTACAGTCTAAGGACTGCGTTGTGTGGAGTCTGGCTTGGTGCGGGGGAGGCGCTCCATTGCAGCATGCTGCTGTGTACCACACTGGAGTGCTTTTCACATGTTCCTTAGTCTGTCCCCTTTTTCTGTCCCCCTTTTATTCCACATATATTTACTGAGCGCTTATGCTATGGGCCTACCTTGTCTTTGTGGATATTGGGCTTTTTGGGGAAAGGCTGAGATTGGTATCTTGATTTTGTTTTACTGCCTCCAATTTTGTTTCTGTTACTGAGGTGGGCAGCATCCTCTAAAGGAGGGAACTTCTCATTATCCTAGGGCCCTCCACTGATGTTTTTAAGTTACCTTATTACTACAGATAAATATGCAAGAGTAGTACGTTTAAGGCAAGTCTCTGTCCTCTTACGTTAAACTTGACCTGAACCTTAAAAAAAAATAGTAGTACACTTAAATGAAATAGCATCTTACTGCTCTGTATTGTCATAAAGATTTTATAATTTTTCTTCATTTCTTTTAAATGAAGAACCAAGGAAATAAAGTATTAATATAGTTTTTTAAATAGAATAGAAAATGTGTGATTTGTTTAAAAAGTTTCATTAAGCAAAAAAAAATCATGTTACCACTTTCTGCCTAGTATCTTTATTACGTGATTGTGCTTTCTGTGCCAAGAACTCCCAGGTCTTGACTGGGAGTTTGGAGCCAGTAGTGGCACAGTTGAATCCAGGCCTATGTGCCTCTGCTTTTGAGAAGGTTGTTTTGTTTGGGAGTTTGGAGCCAGTAGTAGCACAGTTGAATCCAGGCTTATGTGCCTCTGCTTTTGAGAAGGTTGTTTTGTTCCCCCGATGCCCCATCTGGAAAATGAGGTTGGTGTTCTATGGCTGGCTTTCCATACTTCATGGTAGACAGGATTTATAGCTAGTGTATTCCAAACTGAGCACTGTGAGAACAATCCCTATGTTCACATCTGCCTTAGGAGTGCTTTATCAGCACGTATGTGTGCATGCAGACACACACGTATGTACACACTCAATCAACATCTCCCAGAAATCTCTTCTGCCTGGAAATTCTGCCCTCTTTTTCCTGATACTAATCAAATTAATCGTTCTTCCTCTGGGGTATGTATATAGGTTGCATGTGCTTTTGTCTTTGTTTTAATTTTTCATTAATCTTTCCGGGTGGTGTTTAAATCTCAAGGGTTGAGACTATAACTTGTTCTTTTTTATAGTCCCAGACACCACATAATTCTTTGAATGATTTTCCCTTCTTTGTTGTCTGAGTGTCTGACCAGGGGAGACACTGTCAAGTCAGTGTGCTTGCTGCACGATACAGTGGTCAGTCTCCAGCTCTTTGTTTCCCTGTAGTGATTGTATGGAGAATCCTCTCACAACTGTTCAGGCAGCTGCTGGCATGCACTGGACTTGGCAATTAAAATAACCTCTACAAATCCCTTCTGCCTTAAAGGATGTGCGTTTGTTTTCATAGTGGTCTGAGTGCAGAGTGACTTAGAACAGGGAGAGCCCCTCAGAAGCTTCTCAGAATGGCCCACAGAAAACTGAAGTACGTGGCTTAGGATGCTTTTTGGCCACAAGTTAACTGCAAACCACTCGAAATTGCTAGAGGAGTGGAGAAATATATTGTTTTGTGCAATGTGGGATTCTGGAGTAGAGAAAGTCCAGGGTTTATTGATAGCTCAGTGATACCTTCAGAGACTTGGTGTCTCGGCTGTGTCAGCTGGTAGGCTTTGTCCTTGGCAGCTCTCCTCACAGGCACAACACTGGTGCAGCCCCAGTACGCATGCAGCCAACCTGGTTCTGAAAAGCGAGTCCATCCTGTCTCTTATGCCTTACTTGATGCTACTTTCTTAGTCCGTGTTTGCATCTGGCTGTAGTGGCATCCTACTGCTTTTCCTGAAGTGTGTGCTGTGCGTGTCTGCTTTCGTGCTGTGTCGCGTTTGGAACCTGTCTCATTCCCATTCCACCTGGACCCCGTGAAACACTGTCCTTCCAAGCACAATTCACTGATTTTCGCCTCGTCCCCAGGCATTCCTTGATATCCCCTGGTATGCGGCCCCCCACCCCCCACCCCCTTTAAACTGTGTGAGCTCTTTGGGCTCTTAAATAACATTCATTGCATCCTGTGCTGTATGGAATGTAGAATTTAAGGGGTTTTTCCATCTCCTTTTTAGGACCAGTAGTTTTTTTTTTTTTTTGCAGTTTTTGGCCAGGGCTGGGTTTGAACCTGCCACCTCCGGCATATGGGGCCGGGACCCTACTCCTTTGAGCCACAGGCGCCGCCCTTGGACCAGTAGCTTTTTAAACATGGGGTGGTAACCTGTAGTACCCATCTTTGTTGCTCCTTATTTGTTTAATTGACTTAAATCCAGAATGTTTTAAATGGTGTCTTACTTTTATTTTAATCCACTTATTTGTAGTGTAGTTTTCTGTGTTGGAAAGATGGTCTAAAAACTTTCAGTTTCTTGAAATTTTCATAAAGAATGGAAAGAACTAAGGGATATGGACTTCTAACATATATGGTGGAGACCCACATTGTATCTAGCCTTTGGCATTGTATCAGCAGGGTGAAAGTGTCAAATATGGCTTTCTTTAGATGAATACATTCCTACCTGTATACAAATGTACATAAAGGAATGTATTCACAGTTACAGTGGTAAATTTGTGATAAATTGGGGTGGTGTATGGCTTGTTGTGTCCCAGGAGAAAGCGCTTGGTAATGACCCAGAGCATAAGATCTCTTCTTTTACATCTAGGTACGAGATGTGGCGATAAACAGCTTAGTGGAAATTTACAGACATGTAGGAGAACGTGTGAGGGCAGATCTCAGTAAGAAAGGATTGCCACAGTCCCGGTGAGTTCAGACTTTTTTTTCTTTCTTCTGCTCTTTTCTCCCTACTCTTTTTTAGTTAACATCTCGATTTTTCTATTGTGCTAATTTTATTCAAAGACTATATGGCCAAGGGTTGCTGGTTGGAGAGCTTGTCTAGATCATACATCAGGGGTCTCCTCCCATCCTTCACCCAGACATCTGGCCAGGTTTCAGGGTATATACTGACTTTAGAAGGATATTTAACAATGATTAGTGTTGAAAAATTCAGCACTCTCATTGTTTGTATGGATCTGTGTCTGTGATTCCAGTACCTGTACACAGAACTTAGTATTGTAGGTGTTTACAGTTTATTTGTTTGACTGAATGGAACCATTGTAGAAAGAGCGTGGATAGAAATTCATAAGTTGTAATTCTGCAAAACGTTTTTGACATGTTTTCTGTTTAGTCATTTCATTCTTAATGTATAGAAGCCAATGCAATGGGATCAGTGTCTCATTACACCCAAGACAACTTGAATCTACAAATATTTCTTTGTTCTAGTCAAAATTGAAAAAACTTATGTAACAATTAGATATCTATAATTTTAATTATGATAGAGAAACTTAACACAAAATGAATTCTAAATGTTATCTTGCCTGACTTGAAAATCATAGACTGAATTCACAGGGCAGCTTGTCTGATTCTGTCATTGTGTCCGTGAAAACAGCAGAGGCCCAGAGACATGAAGTAACTTTTAAGAGATTATACAACTAGTAACAGTCAGAGCTAATCTCAAAACCCTGTTCTTCTCACTTGCCTTTTAATTTTTTTTTTTTTTACTCTCTTTTACAAGAGTTCATAGAGTACTGGACGTCTGCAAATCAGGTAGAATCTTGAAATACATAGGAGTCATCTATCTTTTGTTTTGTTTTTGAGATAGAGTCTTACTTTGTTGCTCTCAGTAGAGTGCTGTGGCATCATAGCTTGCACCTACCTCAAACTCCTGGGTTCAAGGGATCCTCTTGCCTCAGCTTGCTGAGTATCTGGGACTGTAGGCGCCCAACACAACACCTAAGTTATTTTTAGAGATAGGGTCTTACTCTTGCTTAGGCTGGTCTTAAACTCCTGAGCTCAAGCAGTCTACCTGCCTTGGCCTCCTAGAGGGCTGGGTTTATAGGCCAGAGCCACCGTGCCTGGTCTAGGAGTCATTTGTCTTGATGTCACTCAGACAGTTATGACGGAAGTGGGCCCCACCCCCTTAAGTAGGGGCTCCACGAGCAGGTGAGAGGGTTGTGTTTCTTTGTTGTAGAATCACACTTGATTCCAGTGTTACTCTCACCATGGCCCCTGTATTGTATACAAGAGGATTAGATGGAAATAAAATTAATTCTTACTTTTTTTACAAAAGATAATCTGTGAGAATTTTTTTATTCCTGTGTTTTATGAATCTCAGTCCTTTGATCTTTAAATATATGGTGAAAATAATTGGGGAAAACTTACAGACAACAATACTAAACGCTCTGATGAGGGAGAATTAGAGGGTGCAGATGAGCTGTTTAATGATGAAGTCACCACTATTGTTGGGAAAACGGGTTGTTAAAGCAAAACCCTTGCCCGCTCCAGGGGGGGCTTCACAACATGCTGTGTAGCTCACAGTGGGCCCAGACCGTGAACCCAAACACCTAGCAGTTTCCATCTTAGCAGTAGGTTTCTGTATGTTCCAAGAAGGGAATTACAACACATTGGGAGACTGGGGAAAATGACAAGGTAAACATGGTGATCTAGAGAAGTGAGTGTAGGAAAGAGTTGAGGCTTGAGAGTGCAGGCCTGAGACTGCTGCTCTTAGGAAGGCCTGATTACAAGAGATGCTGTCACAGCTCAGTGCTGGGAGGTTAAATATGTCCTGTGTGACTCCACCAGGATTGACTCCAGGAAGCAGGCACTTTTTTCCTTTGCTAGTTGTGCTTTGTGTCCTTTTGGTGTAGTAAATCACAGCTGTGAGTATGACTGTGCTGAATCCTATGTCTTCCTAATGAACCATTAGACCCAGAGGTTCCTGGAGACCCCCCACACTGTGGATGATTTAGATGAACTCCCAGAGGCATCAGTGCCAGAGCTGGAGTTGAAGCCACCTTTTCCATTCTCCCATTTGTATGTTTCATGTGTTCTTTCTGTGACCTCCTTTGGGGAAGCCAAAGAGATGGATCACCGGAGCTCAGGTCTTCTTCGAAACCAGCCTGAGCAAGAGTGAGACCCCATTTCTATTAAAAATAGAAAAAACTAGCTGAGTGTTGTAGTGGGTGCCTGTAGTCCCAGTTACTAGGGAGACTGAGGCAAGAGGATCACTTGAGTCCAGGCTATGGCACAGTGGCACTTTACCTAGGGCAGCAGATTGAGACTGTCTCAAAAACAAAATTGAAATTAACACAGGTGCCACACAAGTGCTTGGGCCTCTGAATAGGAATAAGGGATGTCTCAGGTTACCTAAAATCCATCCTACTAATTTTAGACCAAAATGGAGAGGAAGGATGGTGGTTCTAGAGAAATTAACTCACACCCTTCTTGTTCATATTAGAAAACTCTTGACAGACACAAGTGATTGGAGAACTAGGCTGTACTTAAGAACCTCACTCTAGTGAAAGAAGTGGAAAATTCATGTTTCTTTGTATTTATTACGAGAGAGTTACTTAAGTTGTAGCACTCTGAGGGGCAGGGGAATATGCTCAGGTGGAATGGGGCTTGTAAATTCATTATCTGCTATAATGTGGCTCAACATGGGTGACTGGTTTACCTGAATATTCTGAATTTCTTCTGTCATTATTGTTATTTTACTTATTTTATGAGATTTGTAGATTTTTCAATTTAGTAATATCCCATAGGACTAAAAAACATTGTAGAATTTGCTTAATAGTTTCCAAAACTTGGCTTTAATCCTGAAGTAAAAATGTCATTTAAGAGTTTACCAAGAAAGAGCTTTGAGAAGAATAAGATTAATTATGTCTCCAATAAATACATTGTAAGAATGTCTTAATATCACAAGATCAGCTAAATCTCTTAAGTAACAAGAGTAGTAAACTTAATTTGAGCAGCAATTTTCTTTGTTCATTTCATAGTTGGGAAAGGGATGTGTACATTAACCAGCTTCACTTTGATGGAGCTAGAATTAGGGTTTGGGGCCATGTGTTTAGATATTTTGGTTATTTAAGGCTTTGTGTAGTGGCTAAAAATCATACTAGGTTAATATAATGAAGGTAGTCAACAAAATCTTCATGTTAAAAGGTTCTCCTCCACATGGATCTCTGAACAGTTGAGGCCCTAGCACAGCGGTTTTCAACCTGTGGGTGGCGACCCACAGGAACTGTATTAAAGGGCCGGGCATTAGTAGGGTTGAGAACCACTGCCCTAGAGGCATAGACTGACCACTTTACATTGTTTTACATGTGTTGTTTTCACATACACACGTGTTCAGAAAGTACACAAATTAACTTCTAGCTGTGTCATATCACATAATCTTGTGAAAATGTAAACCACCTGTATCTCTGTTCCTTTGCTTTCAGTATTCTTTGACATTCACTGTCAACCCATTGAGGCTTCTGGAAACTATTTTTAGTTAATATGGCACATTTTCAGTTTGCAAACTTTTGGAAGAAAGCTTACTAATGTTAAATTTCTTCTGGAACCAAGCTTTTAAAAAGTGGCAGCTTTAAACCTGAGGATAATTTAACTTATAGAGAGAGCTGAAATGTACTATATGTAATCTGATTATAATTATTTGATACCTTACATTGTTAATAGGTTTCATAATATTTGTTATTTAAAAAAATTATAAACATTCATTAGGAATATTACCTAATGATTGTTTTGGAAAGGGAAATTGAAAATGCATACTTTTAAAGTTTTTTTTTTTTTTTTTTGAGACAGAGCCTCAAGCTGTTGCCCTGGGTAGAGTGCTGTGGCATGACAGCTCATAGCAACCCCCCAACTCCTGGGCTTAAGTGATTCTCTTGCCTCAGCCTCCCAAGGAGCTGGGACAATGTCCAGCCATTTCTTTGGTTGTAGTAGTCATTGCTGTTTGGCAGGCCTGTGCTGGATTCAAACCGCCAGCTCTGGTGTATGTGGCTGGTGCCTTAGCTACTTGAGCTACAGGTGCCGAGCCAAGTACTTTTAAAGTTTTTAAAGAAATTCTATTATTTTACTTTTAATTTTTTTTTCTACCTTTGGCTCTTTCAGGTTGCCTTCTCAACTGGGCATTATTCTGGAGTCTGCAGCATTATTGCTGTGTCATCATACATACTTTTTTTATTTTTTATTTTTAACTTGCTTGCTAAAGCTTTAGTGTTAGAGAGGTCCCAAGGCAACAGCAGATGAGAAATTGCATTTGGAATTCCCTTTTTTTCTTCTTTTTCTTTTATCCTTCCCCTCCCCTCCATCTCCCCATCCCTCACCACTTTTCTCCTCTTCTCTCTTTTATTTTGTGTCATAATCATTTATAGACAGATTCAATCCAATGTATTAAGATACATTTCAGGAAAGACAGTACCTCAGTCCTGTCATTTTCTTCTCTGAAGGCAAACAGTGCCAGCTGTTTTTATTGATTCTTTGGCTATTTACTGTTTTTCTAACAATAACATGTATTGCTATTTAAATTTTTTTGTCACTCTAAGAATTTTACTTTCCACCATGGAGGGTAAGTTTCAGCTCTTCTCCTAAACCTTCCTCATGTACACTTGTGATCTCCTTATCTACCAAATGTGGTCATATTTTCATTTTGGTCAGGGCACATTCATTTTGTATTGGGATTATAGATGCTATTCACAGTTAACTATTAATGTTTGGTAAACTCTGATAATGTTACATTTTTCTTGAAACATTTCCTTTTTCCTGGAGTTAATAATTGTTTTGCTTTATTTGCATAGTTGTTTAAATACTTACCAGAGACTAGTAGTTTCTACTTAGTAACCTTTTGGCTAATTTGTGTCAGTTCCTTTAGTCTGTTTCAATTTGGACTGACTACCTTCACCCCCTCTTATACACCCATCATCCTTACATGTCTCTGTCATCGTCCTGGGGTTTTGCTTTACCTCTCCCTGAAGGTGCATCTTCTGTTTCTTAGAAACTAGGTCTATTCTTTCTTAGGTTATTGCTCTTTTTTTTTTTTTTGGTTGTTGTTGTTGAGACAGAGTCTCACTATTTCACCCTAGGTAGTGACACCTCACAGCAACCTCCAACTCTTGGGCTTAAGCAGTTCTCTTGCCTCAGCCTCCCAAGTAGCTGGGACTACAGATGCTTGCCACATGCCTTGGCTATTTTTTTGTTGCAGTTGTCATTGTTGTTTAGCAGGCCCCGGCCGGGTTCAAACCCGCCAGCCTTGGTGCATATGGCTGGTGCTTTAACCACTGTGTTACAGGGTGCCACGCCAATTACTCTGTCTTTTACTAGTACACGTTCTCTACTTTTGAGAGGAAGCGTGGAGAAGGAGAATTTTTTGAGTCTGTATTGTTTTCCTGTCCTGGTAGTGATAGTTTTAAATATAAGGTGAAAATTATTTTCATTCAGATTGTTAAAACTGATGTCCCATTGTGTTCTACCTATCAGTTTGCTGACAAGTTGAAGGTTATTCTGATTGTTTATCCTATTTAGACAACTTTGTAATATCATCTCTTTGTCCCCGGCATTTGTCTAAAAGTTTATGACGATAGATCTTGTGTGAGACTATTTTCGTGTGTTACAGTAGGCTCGGGTAGAGGTTTTCACCCTGGAACCTCATGCCATTCAGGTCTGGGCAAGTTTTTTCAAAAATATACCTATTTATATTTATAAATATATTTTTATTGTGACCATTTGGAATAGTCCTTTCACTTGTTTTTTTCCTTCCGTTTGTATCTTCAGATTTTATTCTGCTATCTTGCACATTTTCTCATTTATCTTCACCCATTCAAATGAGTATGTGATTTTTAAAGTTTTCCTGTTCGTATTCCCAATATCTCTTTTTCTGTTCACTTTTTATAGCCATCTGGTTTTCTGTTTTTCATTCAGTAAGAGCTTCCTTGAAATACAAGCCATGTACCATAATTTTTGCTCCTTTTAAAGAGACCATTTTGTGGGCGGTGGGGTTGTTTATTTATTTCTTTCTTTATTTATTTTTGAAACAGAGTTTCACTATGTTACCCTTTACAGTGCTGTGGCGTCACAGCTCACAGCAACCCCTAACTCTTGGGCCTAAGCGATTCCCTTGCCTCAGCCTCCCAAGTAGCTGGGACTACAGGTGCCTGCCACAACATCTGGCTATGTTTTTGTTGCATTTATTTAGCTGGCCCAGGCCGGGTTTGAATCCGCCACCCTCGCGGTGTGTGTATGTGGCTGGCATTATAACCACTGTGCTGTGGGCGCCCCAGCCAATTCTGTGGTTTTTGACATGCACACAGTTGTGTAACCATTTTTGTAACCATCACTACCCTCTAGTTTTAGAACATTTTTGTCACTCTTCATTTAAAAAAAAAATCATGTCCATTAGCACTTATTCTTTATTCCTTCCTCCTTAGATGACTGTTTCTGTGGATTTTTGTCTACTTTGGATATTTCATACAAATGTGCCCTTTTGTGGTCTTCTTTCACTTACCATAGTGTTTGCAAGGTTCATAAGTGTTGTGGCATGTCTTAGAATTTACCTCCCCATTCAGGCTGTGTAATCTTCCACTGTATATATATTTTGTTTATCGCTTTATCTGTCAGTGGCTATTTGGTTTGGTTTTTGTAAGTAATGCTACGTTTTGGTTATTGTAAGTAATGCTACCATGAACATGGTTGTTCGAATATCTCTTTACACCCCTGCTTCTGTTTCTTCCAGTTGTATACCCAGAAGTGGGATTTCTGCATCGTATGGTAGTTACATTTTTATTTTTTGGAGGAACTTCCGTATTGTTTTATACAGCAGCCTCACCATTTGACTTTTCTACCAATGGTGCACAGGATTCCAGTTTCTCCACATCCTGTCCAACACTTTGTTTTCTGGTATATGTGTGTGTGTATTTCTTTTAATAGCCATCTTAATAAGTTTATGGTTTTGATCCTCATAGAATTTTCATGAGACCTTTATTGAAAATAAATTGGGGCAACCCCTTCCAGACTCCTTCCATTGTATTGGAAGCTTTTCTATTTTCTAATAAACTACTGCACTATTAAAAAAAAGAAAAGAAATTGAAATAAATGTAAGGATTTGGGGGGGGGGTCTGTGAATTCTATTCCTTTGATCTACATGCTCATCCTTCGACTTGACTTTATTAATTAATGTAGCTTTTGTAGTAAATTTTGAAATCTCCATTTTGTTCTCTTTTCAAGATTAATTTTGCTATACTGGATCCCTTGCATTTTCATATGAATTATTGGATAAACTGTATCAAGTTCTGTTTTTAAAAAAGGAGTTCTGGGATTTTCCGAGGAATTTACTTTGAATTACTTTGAATAGTCCACGTACACTTGAAAAGAATCTTTGTTCTTTGTTGGAGTATCTTATATATATCTAGTTACTTGGATTACCTTGTTAATGTCTGTTATTGTTGATTCTTTTTCTAGTTGGGTTTTTTTTTTTGAGACAGAGTCTCACTTTGACGCGCTGTTAGAATGCTGTGGTGTCATAGCTCACAGCAACCTCAAACTCTGGGGCTTAAGTGATTCTCTGGTCTCAGCCTCCCAAGTAGCTGGGACTACAGGTGCCCGCCACAACGCCCGCTGTTTTTTAGAGATAGGAGTCTCACATTTGCGTAGGCTGGTCTCTTTGTAGTTTTTAAAATCTATTATTGAATGTGCAGTATTGAGGCTTTCAGTTAATACTGTTCAATTATCTATTTCTGTCTTTAGTTCTGTCATTTTTTTGCTTCATGTATTTAAGGGGCTTTGTTCTTAAGTACATAGGTCTTTATAATTATTGTATCTTCCTGATGCATTGACCCTTTTATCATTTTAAAATTTCTCTGTGCCTAAGAACAATTTTTTTCTTAAGTTCTACGTTATTTGGTATCAATATGACCATTCTAGTTCTTTTGTGTACTATTTGCATGAACTTTTTTTTTGTTTTCTTTCTTTATTTTCAACATGTTTGTGTTTTTGAATCTCGTATAAGTCTCTGATGTCATTTGAGAGGCAGACATGGAAGGGTTGTTTGAACCCAGAAGTTGGAATCTGGCCTGGGCAATGTAGGAAGACTCCATCTCTTTAAAATAAATTAATAGGCCAGCTGGAGGTTATACCTGTAATTTCAGCACTTTGAGAGGCTAAGGTGGGAAAATTGCTTGAGTCCAGGAGTTTGAGGTTACATTGAGTTATGGTCGCACCATTGTATTCCAGCCTAGATGACAGAGTGATACCCTGTCAAATAAATAAGTGGTCTCTTGAAAGGCACACAAAGTTTATGCAGTCTGACATTCTTTTGCCTTTTCACTGGAGTGTTTAATCCATTAATGTTTGTAGTACTACTATTAAGCTAGGATTTATGTCAGTTTGCTATGTATGTTCTATATATTATGACTTTTTGGGTTTTTGTTCTTCCATTACTGCCTTATTTTGTGTTAAATAGATATTTTCTAGTGCACCACTTTAATTTTCTTACTATTTATTTTAGTATTGGGGGGAATTAATTTTCCTAATTGTTGCTCTGGGGATTATAATTAACATCTTAATTTAAAACAGTGTAGTTCCAATTGATACTATTTTATTTCATTATTAAAAACTTCACTTCTACTTAACTCTGTTTTCATCTCTTTTTTGCAATTATTGTCATGCAGGTTCCATTTTTATACCTCATAAAACCAATAACACACACAGTTTTATAATTATTTCTTTATGCAGTTTCTTTTCTTAAGGACAAGAAAAGAATTAAAATCAAAAAGACAATTATGATGTTTTTTTATATTTATGTAGTTATTCTTACTGGTTTTATTTATTTATTTATTTTTTAATTTCTTCAGGTGGATTTGGGCTGTTGTTTTGGGTCCTTTCATTTCTACCTGAGGACTGTCATTTTTTTGTTTATTTGGTAATGGCTTAACCTCTCCTTTACCTTTGAAGGATAGATAATTTTGTTATTAATATAGATACAGAATTGTTGGTTGACAGTCTTTTAATTTCAAGACTTTAACCCTGTCATCTTACTTTTGTCTGTCATTTCTCATGAGAAATCAGATACTGAACTTTTAAAAGATCTTTCATACACAATGAGTGGCTTCATTATTGTTGTTACTTATTGTTTGATTATCACGTGTTTAGGTTTGGATCTCTCCTTAAGTTTATCTTATTTGGAGTTTGTTGTGCTTGTTGGATATGTAGATTATTCTCCTACCTTTTTTTTTTTTTTTTTTGAGACAGAGTCTTACTTTATCGCCCTCGGTAGAGTGCTGTGAAGCTCACAACAACCTTCAACTCCTGGGCTTAGGCTATTCTCTTGCCTCAGCCTCCTGAGTAGCTGGGACTACAGGCGCCCGTCACAACGCCTGGCTGTTTTTTTTTTGTTGTTGTTGCAGTTTGGCCCGGCCCGGTTCAAACCCGCCACCCTCGGTATATGGGGCCGGCGGGCGCCCTACTCACTGAACCACAGGCGCCACCCTGAATATGTAGATTATTTTCTATTAAATTTTTGAAGTTTGCCTTGAACCAGCAAGTCTCCAGCTTCTGAGGGCATGCCTTAAGTGCTCTGCAGGTATTTTACACCTCTGTCTTCCTTTTTTTACTTCCTGCTTGTTGAAAGCCTCCGGGTCAGTCATTGTTGACATTAGTGCCTTCTGGCATCTTTCCTGGACATGTACATACACATAGCCTTGCACATATACCTGGCTTTCTAGATTCCCAGAATATGTTCGTGCTTTCAACGTTCCCTGTGGATATCACGTTCCAGTTTTTCCTTTAAAATTTTTGGGTCAGGTTGTTATTGTCTCAGGTTATCTGTCATGTTAAATGATTGTCACTCTCACATTGAGCAATCTCTTGAATCAGATCAAATAAAGACAAGCCTTGCAAATGGGTTTATATGGATGTCCCAGACAAGTGAAGTGATAGTTCTGTGGGAATGGTGATTTTAGGACAGCTCCAGACTTGTTGAACTCTTTTTTTTCTTCTTTTTTGGAGACAGAGTCTCGCTGTCTCCTGGGATAGAGTGCTATGGCATCATAACTCACAGTAACCTCAAACTTTCAGATTCAACTGATCCTCTTGCCTGAACCTTCCAAGTAGTTGGAACTACAAGCTCCTGGCTCACTGCCCAGCTAGTATTTTGACTTTTTAGTAGAGATGATGGGGTCTCGCTCTTGCTCAGGCTGGTCTCAAACTCCTGAGCTCGAGCAATCCAACGACCTTGGCCTTCCAGAGTGCTATGATTACAAGCGTAAGTCACCCCTCCCAGCCACTTGTTCAACTCTTTCCAGTGATCTCTAGGCTTTGGTTTTCAGCTGCTGAATTAGAGATAGAAACAGGGCACAGCAAAATGGTGAAAAAGTCATTGTTATTCCAAAGACTCAGCCATTTTTCTTTATTTTATTTTATCTTATTTTTTATTATGGATTTATTTGAGGGTACATACAATTAGATTACATTATTTGCGTTTGTAAGATGAAGTCCAAAGTCTGAGTTGTAGTTGAGTCCTTCACCCAGATAACTAATTGAGCTCTCCCTGCCTCCTCCTTTCTTTCTTTCTTTTTTTTTTTTTTGTAGTTTTTTGGCCAGGGCTGGGTTTGAACCCGCCACCTCTGGCAAATGGGACCAGTGCCCTACCCCTTTGAGCCACAGGCACTGCCCCCTGCCTCCTTCTTGAATTTAATTGTTTTTCTTTCTTGTTGGCCTGTAGCTGTTGGTTGACTGTTTTCAGATTAATATTGAGTACTCAGGGTACTTGCTTTCCATTCTTGAGATAGTTTCTTAGGAGAATGTTCTCTAGACCTATCCAGGTCCATATAAAAGATGCAAAGTCTCCCATCTTTTTATGGCTGAATAGTGTTTCATACTATACATATACCACAGTTTAATTAGTCCCTTTATGGGTTGATGGACCCTTGGGCTGTTTCTACATCCTGGTGATTGTGAATGGAATTGCTATAAACATTTGAGTGCAAATGTCTTTATGGTAAATGTTTTTGCTTTTCCCCTTTTGGGTAGTAATGTAATTGTGGGGTCAAAGGAGAGCTCTCCTTTGAGTTCTTTGAGGATTCTTCGTACTTCTTTCCAGAAAGCCATGTTAGTTTTTAGTTGCACCAATAGTGCATCAGTGTTCCTCTCTCTGTGCACCCACACCAGCATTTGCAGTTTTGGGACCTTACAATGTGGCTGTTCTCACTGGTGTTAAGTGATACTTCAGAATGGTTTCGATCTGCATTTCTCTGATGATGAGGGAGGATGAACATTTTTTCATGAGTTTGTTGGCCATTTGTCATCTTGGGAGAAGATTCTGTTTATGTTGCTTGCATATTGATGGCTCTTCAGCCTTTTTCTTAAAGAAATGCTCCTCAGTTTGTTGTAAGCCTTTGTTCAATTGTCAGAGTTCTGAAAATGTTGATTTTGACAAATTTTGTCCAAGTTCTCTTAGCTGCTTTGGAGCCACAAGTTTTTGAGAGTTCTTATTTTGCCATTTTGAGAGACTTCTCTTCTGCTTGTTTTTATGACTGTAGTATTTTTTCTGTTCTCTTAGAACAGTGGTTCTCAGTCTGTGGATCGATACCCACAGGAACTGTATTAAAGGGTCACGGCATTAGAAATATTGAAAACCACTGTCTTAGAAACATTAGTGATTTATTTATTTTTTTAAAAAAAGACATGGGGTTTCTTACTACATTGCCCAGGCTGGCCTCAGAATTCCTGAGCTCAAGTGATGCTCCATCTCAGCCTCCCAACTAGCTGGGACCACAGGTGTATACTCCTTTGGCAAATAATGTACTTCTTAGCTTTTCTTTTCTTTTCCAAATCTCTTCTGTCCTCCAAGTTGGGACTTTTGAGTGTGGGTTACTTATTTTTTGAGACAGTGTCTTATTCTTTTGCTAGAATGCAGTGTCGTGATCATAGTGCACCGTAGCCTGGAACTCATTCTGGGTTCAAGTACCGTCTGTCTCAGTGTCCCCAGTAGCTGGAACTGCAGCCCAGCACTATTATACGCAGCTAGTTTTTCTGATCTGTAGAGGTGGAGGTCCAGTGCTTGCTTAACCTGGTTTCTAACTCCTGGCCTCGTGAATCCTTCTGCCGTGGCTCAGTGTTCCGAAATGCTAGGATTAGGATTACGGGTGTGGGGAAGCACCTGTGGCTCAAAGGGGTAGGGCACTGGTCCCATATGCCGGAGGTGGTGGGTTCAAACCCAGCCCTGGCCAAAAACCACAAAAAAAAAAAAAAAGGATTACAGGTGTGAGCCAGTCAGTTTATTTTGATCCCTATTTTTCATGTTAAAAGCTCTCAGTGTATAGGTAGAGTTTGACTGTGAGCCTGCTGTAATGAATTAAATATTTGCTTCTAAGTAATTATTTAAAATTTATAATGTATTCAAATTTTTTTTCTATGAAGGAATTTGACCTAATTCTTATAATAAAATAAATTCTAATCGGAGAGTTAAATATCAAAATCTAATTTCAGAAAATGTAGGGGGAAATGGTAGTCATTTGTCAAACCAGTAAAGAAATTAATTTTATTTATTTATTCATTCTTTAAATTAAATCATAGCTGAGTACATTAATGCAATCATGGGGTACAATGTGTTGGTTTTATATACAATTTGAAATATTTTCATCAAACAGGTTAACATAGCCTTCATCGCATTTTCTTATCGTGTTAAGACATTTACATTCTACACTTAGTAAATTTAACATGTACCCTTGTAAGATGCAGTGCAGGTGTCGTTCCACCCATTACCCTCACGCCACCCATCCTCCTGCCTCCCTCCCCCTCCTTCTCCCCTTTCCTCCTCTTCTTGGGCTATAATTGGGTTATAGCTTTCATATGAAAGCTGTAAATTGGTTGCATAGTAGGGCTGAGTACATTGGATACTTTCTCTTCCATTCTTTTTTTTTTTTTTTTTTTAATTAAATCATAGCTGTGTACATTAACGCGATCATGGGGCACCATACACTGGTTTTATAGACCGTTTGACACATTTTCATCACACTGGTTAACATAGCCTTCCTGGGATTTTCTTAGTTATTGTGTTAAGACATTTATATTCTACATTTACTAAGTTTCACATGTACCCTTGTAAGATGCGCCGCAGGTGTAATCCCACCAATCACCCTCCCTCTACTCATCCTCCCCCCTCCCTCTCCCCCTTCCCCATATTCTTAGGTTATAACTGGGTTACAGCTTTCATGTGAAAGCCATAAATTAGTTTCATAGTAGGGCTGAGTACATTGGATACTTTTTCTTCCATTCTTCAGATACTTTACTGAGAAGAATATGTTCCAGCTCCATCCATGTAAACATGAAAGAGGTAAAGTCTCCATCTTTCTTTAAGGCTGCATAATATTCCATGGTGTACATAGACCACAATTTATTAATCCATTTGTGGCTCAGTGGGCACTTGGGCTTTTTCCATGACTTAGCAATTATGAATTGGGCTGCAATAAACATTCTGGTACAAATATATTTGTTATACTATGATTTTTTTGGTCTTCTGGGTATATGCCTAGTAGAGGAGTTATAGGATTGAATGGCAGATCTATTTTTAGATCCCTAAGTGTTCTCCAAACATCTTTCCAACAGGAATGTATTAATTTGTATTCCCACCAGCAATGTAGAAGTGTTCCCTTTTCTCCACATCCATGCCAACATCACTGGTTTTGGGATTTTGCGATATGGGCTAATCTTACTGGAATTAGATGATATCTCAAGGTAGTTTTGGTTTGCATTTCTCTGATGATTAAAGATGATGAGCATTTTTTCATATGTCTGTAGGCCATGCGCCTGTCTTCAGAGAAGTTTCTCTTCAAGTCCCTTGCCCAGCCTGCAATGGGATCACTTGTTCTTTTCTTGCTAATATGTTTGAGTTCTCTGTGGATTCGGGTTATTAGACCTTTGTTGGAGACATAACCTGCAAATGTCTTCTCCCATTCTGAGGGCTGTCTGCTAGCTTTATTTACTGTGCTCTTGGCTGTATAGAAGCTTTTTAGTTTGATCATATGCCAGTAATGTACTTTTGATGTTGCTTCAGTTGTCCAAGGGATCCTACTTATAAAATATTCACAGAGACTGATTTCTTCAAGTGTTTTCTCCCTTCTAGTATTTTTATAGCTTCATGTCTTAAGTTTAAATCTTTAATCCAGTGAGAGTCTATCTTAGTTAATGGTGAAAGGTGTGGATCCAGTCTCAGTCTTCTGCAGGTTGCCAGCCAGTTCACCCAGCACCATTTGTTAAATAGGGAATCTTTTCCCCACTGAATGTTTCTAATTGGCTTATCAAAGATCAAATAACGGTAAGTAGCTGGGTTCATCTCTTGGTTCTCTATCTGTTCCATGCAGCTACCTCTCTGTTTTTGTGCCAGTATATGCTGTTTTGATCACTATCGATTTATAGTATAGTCTGAGGTCTGGTAGGGTAATACTTCCTGCTTTGTTTTTATTTCTGAGGAATGTCTTGGCTATTCAAGGTTTTTTCTGATTCCATATAAAACGAAGTATGATTTTTTCAAGATCTTTAAAGTATGACAGTAAAGCTTTAATAAGGATTGCATTAAAATTGTATATTGCTTTGGGTAATATGGACATTTTAACAATGTTGAGTCTTCCCAGCCATGATGAGTATGGTGTGTTCTTCCATTTGCTAACATCTTCAGCTATTTCTTTTCTTAGAGTTTCATAGTTCTCTTTATAGAGATCTTTCACATCCTTTGTTAGATAAACTCCTAAATATTTCAGGTTCTTTGGCACTACTGTGAAAGGAATAGAGTCCTTGACTATTTTTTCAGCTTGACTATTTTTGGTATATATAAAGGCTGTAGATTTATGAGTGTTAATTTTGTAACCTGAGACACTGCTGTATTCCTTGATCACTTCTAAGAGCTTTGTAGTAGAATCCCTGGTGTTTTCCAGATATACAATCATATCATCTGCGAAGAGCGAAAGTTTGATCTCTTCTGACTCTATATGGATACCCTTGATTGCCTTTTCTTGCCTAATTGTGATGGCTAAGACTTCCATTACGATGTTAAAAAACAGTGGAGACAATGGGCAACCTTGCCTGGTTCCTGATCTGAGTGGAAATGATTTCAATTTAACTCCATTCAATATGATATTGGCTGTGGCTTTGCTGTATACGGCCTCTATCAGTTTAAGAAATGTCCCTTCTATACCAATTTTCTTCTTATCGGGAAGGGATGCTGGATATTATCAAAAGCTTTTTCTGTATCAATTGAGTGAACCATATGGTTTTTGTTTTTTATTTTATGTGAGGAATTATAATTATAGATTTATGTATATTGAACCAGCCTTGAGACCCTGGGATAAAACCCACTTGGTCATGGTGTATAATTTCTTTGATATGTTGCTGGATTCTGTTTGCTAGGATCTTGTTGAATATTTTTGTATCAATATTCATTAGTGATAATGGTTTATAATTTTCTTTTTTTGTTGGGTCTTTTCCTGGTTTGGGGATCAGGGTGATGTTTGCTTCATAGAATGTGTTGGGTACTATTCCTTCTTTTTTCTGTATTTTGGAAAAGGTTAAATAATATAGATACTAGTTCCTCTTTAAAGATTTGGTAGAATTCTGATGTGAAGCCATCTGGTCACAGGCTTTTCTTTTTAGGGAGATTTTGTATAGTTGATGCTATTTCAGAACTTGATATAGGCCTGTTCAACATTTCCATTTGATTCTGGCTAAGTCTAGGAAGGTGGCATTCTTCCAGGTATTGGTCTGTTTCCTTCAATTTTCATATTTCTGAGAAAGTTTCTTATAATACTCATTAAGGATTTTTTTGAATTTCTGAGGAGTCCGTTGTTATTTCGTCTTTGTCATTTCTGATTGATGAGATAAGAGATTTTACTGTTTTTTTCCTGGTTAGGTTAGCCAACAAGTTTATCTATTTTATTGACCTTTTCAAAAAACCAACTTTTTGATTTATTGATCTGTTGTATAATCCTTTTGTTTTCAATTTTATTTAATTCTTCTCTAATTTTGGTTATTTCTTTTCTTCTGCTGGGTTTGGGATTGGAATGTTCTCCCTTTTCTAGTTGCTTGAGATGTCCCATTAAGTTAGCTTCCTTTCTTTGCATTCTCTTGAGGAAGGCTTGCAGTGCTATAAATTTCTCTCTTAGGACTGCTTTTACTGTATCCCAGAGGTCCTGATAATTTGTCTTCGTTATTGTTTTGTTCCAAGACTTTGGTAATTTCCTTCTTAACCTTGTTTATGATGCAGCTATTGTTCAGCATAAGGTTAGTTTCCACATTTTTGTATCAGTATGCAGATTCCTGTTGTTACTGACTTCAACTTGTCCTCCATGATGATCTGAGAAGATTCAAGGAATAATTTCTATTCTTTTAAATTTGCTGAGGTTAGACTTGTGACCTAAGATATGATTAATATTAGAGGATGTTCCAGGGGCTGATGAGAAGAATGTGTATTCAGTTTTGTTAGGATGAAATGTTCTGCACATGTCTGTTAAATCCAAATGTTGAATGATTAAGTTTAAGTCTAAAATTCTTTGTGAAGTTTATTTATTTATTTATTTATTATTTATTTTATTTATTTATTTATTTTTTATTGTGGAGAAGGGGCGGGGAAAGAAGGCGGGGAAAGAGGTGCGTGACATGGTCGGACTAGTGGCATGGTACCACATTGGCTGTATCTAGGTAGAGGCAGTTTGAGGCCGGGCCTTGCTGAGTCGCTGCTACGTGGAAGTAGCTCAATGGATCTACTTCTAGTCAGGCTCGGGAAGTTGCACTAGGCCTCAGGCACATGGCAGGGCCCAACAATTCCGTCTTTTGTTTTTTGTATGGCAGAAAAACATAGCCCCTGTCTTAGGTTGCCTGCTCTTGCAGTTTCAGTCTTACCCGTCATGGGGATACAAACATCAATGGTTTGGTCCCTGTCTTAGGTTGACTGAATGCAGAGTGATCTTA
>CAUYPK010126698.1:0-25701 GCA_963574355.1 Loris lydekkerianus | reverse complement strand
ACAGAGCTGATAGGTTCCCATGCCTATCTGGCATCTGGGGGTGTGGCTAACATGCGGTATGTTGCACAAGACCTATGAAGGCCTGCGGCAGCTTCCACCCTTCCAGCTCCAGGCTTGCTATCAAGAGTGCTACCAGACCAGATGCTGTGGTTGATACTTGTAATCCTGGCACTATGAGAGGCTGAGATGGGAGAACTGCTTCTGCTCAAGAGTTCAAGACCAGCCTCAGAAAGAGCAAGATCCCATCTCTACTAAAAAGACACAAAAAAGTAGCTGGACATGGTGGTGGGTACCTGTAGTCCCAGTTACTCAGGAGGCTGAGGCAAGAGGATGGCTTGAGCACAGGAGTTTGAGGTTGCTGTAAACTATGATAACGGTATGGCACTCTATCTAGGGTGAGAGAGAGAGACTCTGTCTCAAAAAAAAAGAAAGAAAAGAAAAACAGTAAAAGAAGAATACACTGCCAGCAGCATGAGATGAGAAAGGGAAGGAAATATTTAAATCCCAGGATATGCCAAATGCACACTACGTACCTGAGTTTCTCCAGTCCCTTTTCATGAACTATGACGTTCTACTTACTAGTAAGTTCCAGTAAGACTTTCATAGATCTGACCCCATTTCTCCCCAAATATTTTTTGAAAATTAAAATGCCAAACACTCACAGGGAATAAACATGGAGGTAAAGGTTCTCAGAATACAAACTGACCACTTTTAAATAAAGCTTGTAGCTCTTTTCTTTTAATCTGGACAAGAAAACAATTAGAAATGGAACAAACCAAAGAGACTGCCAAGTAAGTACCAAGACAATAAAAGAAATCTTAGAACTGGGGTATAGCTTCTTCATTAATTTTAATCATACTGGACTCAGTCTCTTTTTACACCCGCCTAATTTTTTGTACTTGTCTTTTTTTTTTTTTTTTTTTTTTAATTTTTAGTTGACAGAATCTCAAAGGATCTCAGCCAACAGAAATTTGCCCTTGGCTGGTATTTGTGGGGAGAGCTGCCTGAAACCTCAAAATAAATAGACAACATTGCCTATTTACCTTCTCTCCTCCCAGCTCCCTGTTCTGGTCCCCTGTGTTCACACCACCACCTTACCTGAAGAATCCACCATCACCACATTCACAGTAACGGTGACCCCATGAGCCTCCCTAAGGGAGACCTGGAAAAGAAGTGAGTTTTAACCTTTCAAGATTCTTGCTTCAGACCTACATTCATTTTTGGTGAAGCTAACCTGCATAATAAAGATTCCACCCTTTCTCCAACCAATAGCAGGGCAAGAAAAAATACGGATCTGAACCTAGTATTTCATAATTCATATACATATCCACTCTATATGTGCACATGTAATATGTGCATAGAGTTTAGCTATATGCTGCATTCTGGGGATAGAAGAATACATCGGCGATATTTTTGAATTAAGTAACGCACCTTACAAAAGCATCTCTAGAAACTGAAGCTCCGTTCTTTGATTTTCCCACACCTATTTCCAGCTGCTATCTAGGGTGAATGTCACCTAACCCTCCCTCCTTTCTCTACAGAAATGCACTGGAGTCAGGAGGCTGAGCGGCTCAGCGTTGTAATGGAATATGTAGCCTTTCACCTCCGGGTCACAGTACTGAATCTGGGCCACATCGGTGCATCTGAAAGCACTTTCCGTACCATCTAATGGCCTTGCATAAGACAAAAGCCACTGTTCTAGCTTTTCACCCTTGTGGGAAGTCTCAACTAGGAAAGGCAGCAAGGAATGAGCAATGGGCCCCCAGGAGAAACTCTCAATTAGCTACAGTCCATAAGGAGGGTTTGAAGGAGCCCTTTGCAGGAAAAGCTCTGGGGCTTTATAGTCTGAGGATCACGGCACTTCATCTGTAGATAGAGACCTTGGGTATGTTCTACGATGGTACAATTCCCTTTCTTTAACTTGGGAAGTATCAGACGTCTATAAAAAGGCAGGTATTTCAATAATCCCTGAAATCCTACAAGCTCAGAAGGGCCCTTCTCCGGGGAAGAAGTAGAGTCAGAAGAGGCAGGAGTCTGGGGCTCTGACCTGAGCTCACCAGTGACCCTGACCAAGCATCCAGGGTCTAGAACAGTGACTCGCACAGAGGAAATACCATATAAATAATTGTGTTTCCTTGTCTCTCTATCCTTCTCTTTATCTGTTAAATGATGTGAAGGTAGACCACCCCATAACCAGCTGTGACGCTTCCTTAAAAGGGAGCTATGAGAAAGAAGGGGAAAGGTGGCCAAGGTCCAGCGCAGTGACTGAACAAAGCAGCCGTATAAATGTGAGGTGGCCTTAACTTAGATCTTTAAAAGGCTCCATTTGCTCTAACTCTGGAAGACTCACACACACACACAATGTGGCAAATTTGAAAAAGTTATGCTGCTGTTGGACATACTACCGGCAAGTACCCAAGAGCTAAACTGGGGCCTGGAGCTGTGGCAGCTGCTCCCCACATGTCTACAACTCGGCATTCTGTGCCCACCCCACCCCCAGGGGAGGGACTGGGCGGCAGGGCTGGGTCTTAGTCATTTTCTCCCCAGGCCCACGTCCAGCATCCAGACAGACAGATGGACAGACAGACAGATACATACTTACACATATGGTGAAGACCATAGAAACATTGGACAGGGAGCTGAGTGGACAGATAGACCGACAGATGATGAAAACATGGAACATGAATGAAATGGATGTTAATTACACAGAATGAAGCCTGGAGTCTGGAGGTTGCTGTCTACATCTGTAAGTTTTACTTTTCTTTAAGATGGAAGTTTGGGTACAGATGTTTAATGAATGCCTACTGTGTGTCAGGCAAAACTGCGCCTATGAAGCAATTATTATTACTAACACTGCTACAGAGGTGAGGAAACCAACACAGAAAGTGGGGGAGGCTTTCTCTAGGTTCCCCAAGCTGGAAAGTGGCAGAGCAAGGATCCAAACTCTTAACCAGACAATTGTCATGTGACACTAGACAACTTCCAAGGTTCCTTCTATGCCATCCTTCTGTGATTATAAAATGCTAACAATTTAAAAAGAATATTCTGAGGCTCCTGGGAGTAAAGGTGATGGACAATGTGCGATGTTAAAAATTAATGGCATTCGGGCCACATCTATGGTGCATATTTTTATCTATAATAATAAAAAAAAATTAATGGCATTCATTTGGACTGACATCTGAGAAGGATTTTTTGCCCTATGTAGGAATTATCAAGGTTTGAGAAGGCTGTGATTCCACTTAAAAGAGGCCATCAGATGCTCTTAAATAGCATGATAAACACTATTCCATTTCTTTTCAGAAGAACTAGCACAAGGTCATTAATGTCTGTGGAAAAATCATCCTTCCTCATAAAACCTGCCCTCTCCATCTCTCTCCTCTCATTTCAAACTCTAAGTAGTCGGAAGCCTTTAAGGGGAAAGAGATTCCTTTTTTATTTCTACAGTGATCATGTGTTGTTACCATCTCACTGGGTAACAGAGGCAGTGCGGAATCAATTATCCAATAAAGAAAAAAAATCAAGGAAATAAGAACACTTCTGAAGGGCCAGGATCCGGATAAGAGGCCTAAGGCTTACTGCAATGTACTAAATGCTCATGCTCCCCCAAAATTCTTATGTCAAAACCTAACCCCCAAGGTAATGGTGTCAGGAAGTAGGGCCTTTGGGAAATGATTGGGTCATAAGGGTGGAGCTCTCCTAATTGAGATTAGTGCCCTAACCATAGAGACCCTGAAGACTTAACCAGTCTCTGCTTCTACATGAGGACACAGAACCAAGAGGGATCCTCACAAGAAACTGTATCTGCTGGATTCTTGATCTCTGAATTCTCAGCCTCCAGAACTGGAAGAAATGAATGTTTCTGTTGTTTATAAGCTACCCAGTTCATGGTATTCTAATAAGACGTCATTTGGTTCCGACCAGTGATGATAAGTTTCCTCCCTGGAAACAGGACCCATGATAAGCATCCTACAAGCAATCCCACATTCCCTTATCCCGTAAGAGTAGAAATGAATACAAGGGAATGAGACTAAGTGAAAACAAGGCCACGGTAACTGACAATGACTGCAAGGATCCTAAACTACCCAACTTAGAAATGCCCAGACCCACCGGGTTGAAAGGGCTCTTCTCGCTCCTTGCTGGGAATTTCACTCATTTCTGGAGAACAGGAGGCCGTGTCATTGGGACGGCAGCACACCACTCCCCTGACGGACCCAGGCCTCACGCCCCACCCCTCCACACATCACCAGCCCCTCCGCTCTCTCGCCCTATCCCCTCACCCCAGTCATGTTCACATCACGCAGCAGTGGGCAGGAGAGACTGTTCTCAGAAAGCCAGAAATCCTTGGAGAATTTGTGTATTAAGAATTACTGTCTACTAGGTGCCCAGGCACCAAACCAAACATAAAATGATTAAGATAGGATCATTAACAACACTCATGGGGTTCAGCATTAAGAAGGAGATCACGCAGGCAAAGAGAGACTTCAATAAATTCTGTTAAAACCTTGGTGGAGATTCAGAAGCCAGAGGTTTTCGAGGTGACCCCAGGCAAGCCTCCTAAACCTCTTCATCATTCTGTTATCTCCTTCCTGACCACCATAAAGGGGCATTATGGAAACTCACTAATAACTGTGAACAGTCTATTAAAAAAGGTAAATTAGCACAAACCACTACCACAAAAAGCACACAATCCAGCAACTTCCTTCCCCCAAGTGGATGCCTCACACAGGAAGCAGAGAGCCTGATTGGGCATATTAAAACCATGCCTTTGTATTACATTTACCACCCTGGCTGCAAAAAATGCTTGTAAAGCCATCAAGGGTAGACTTACAGCTGCCAACAGCTTCCTCTACTCAGCCTGCCGAGACAGTTACCCATCCTTCCCTGCTGAATGCCCTTTTAATTGCCCAACCCACTTTATTAGCTGCCTTGACCTCCGATAAAAGCTTCAGCCTAACAATGTCTGAAACCTGGGACAGGATGTTGACCATGGTACCAACGTGTACGCTGCCTACAGGGCCTTGGCACAGTGTGGACACACACAGACACACACACACAGAGACCATGCCCTCTTAGAAAGTTTCTCCTTAGAAATTTCAGACCTGATTGCATGGACAAATTTAGAGGCAAAGATTAAAAAGGAGTTATAGTAAAAGATGCAGTGCTTGGGGACATAGCAATAACTGGTGTGGACAGTGTTTGCTGCGCTAAAGCCAAAACTCTGAGTTGGATGTGTTTGGCTGCAGAATGTTTCATTCATATTCCATTAATTTATGTGCAGAGAACATGGTGGGAGAACTGAGAGTAACAATATTCCTGTTGCTCCTGCCACTCTGTAACTGTTTTCAACTATATCTGCTCCATAGTCATTGAGGACTCTGGGCTAATAAAAGCAAAAGTAGTTCTGCTTTTAGCGTCTGTATTCCCTAAATTGTGTTTAGACTCAAATACAAAGTATTCCATTTGAAATAAGACTCGGGGAAAACATTCTCCAAAAAGCAGATATTTTATAGAGGCAACGTGGGCTAGCAATAAAAGAAAAAAATAAAATCAATAACGGCATGGACCTCATGAAGTCAGCAGGTGGCTGGCTACCTGCTACATCTTTTCCCAGACATCAGCATCAAATACTCCAAGATCATTAATCCCAAGTCAAGGGCATGTGATATGTACATGCTGGCTTAAACAAGTACGGCCCTACCTACGCATTTAAAAGAGCAAGGAAAAATAAAGAGAAATCTAAGGGGGCAAAAAAGTTTTGGAAAAAAACTAGATGGAGAAATTTTCATAAGAATGATAAAAAAAAAAATGTCTGGAGTTCTGCTGTTCCTACCTTGCTGCTCACAAATTACTTTTTATTTAAAAAAATATTTTAATTTAAAATATCAGTTAAATTATATTTAACTCATCAACAGGGCAGATATCTTCAAGGTAAAACGAACTACAAGCAATTCGTATTTCTAAGGCAATACCTTTTCCTCAAATGTTCATTACCACACTGCTCTTAGAAAATCAATTGTCCTTTTGTCTGTCCAAGTTTATTCCTGTTTACAAACAGGGAAATCAGCAAAGCAAATAGCTTTATTTAGAAACAGGAAGAACCTTGTATATCAGATTATGATCCAAATTCTAAAGGCAGAAACATCAGTGATGACAGCAATACAATTCCTTCACTTGGCTGGACAACCAAGGTGGCCACCTCGGCCAGGCGCCTGGTGGAAGACAAATGACACTCCAGTTCCAGCCATGGAACCATGGAGAAGACACTGAGCTGCCTGCTCAGGACTGAGACTTCCCTCGACAAAAAGACACACAACTCAACCAGGCAGCTGGTTATTTTTCTTAAACTATGAGTTGCTAGTTGTTTGCCTGAATTTGTTTATTTTCTGTACAACTAACCATTTGGTTAGATAGTGCAACTGCTTTTGGTGGTTGTTATTGTTGGTTTTGAATCAGTTAATATGTAAGTCATCAGTTAGATGAAGTAGAGGGAAGGAAGGCAGGAAATTTAACTCTAAAGAAAGCAGCCACCATAAATAAGATAGCAACGTTTCATGGGAAACAGAAGCTGCTCATCAACTGCTAATTAAAAGATGGAATTAACCCACAGAAAAGTCTCAAGCTCTATAACTCCTATGTTATCTTAAGAAAAAAAAGTCCAGAATTAGCCATTACAAGTCTCAGACACCAATCCAATTAGATCAAGAATTATTAAAATAAAAGTTTGACACCCTTGTGGTAGAAAAGCAGATTTTAATTTATTTACAGTTCACATTCTCAAACAAACAAAAATGTAAATAGAAATAGTGTGTGTAAGAACCATCCAAGATTTTAGAATTATGCTGTGTGGAGAACTAAAACTTTTTCCGAGAACATTTTGTGACCGTTAAGTTCAACAGCGTTGAACTTAAACTCCATATAAGGGTAAGAGATGAATAAAAATAAACCCTTAGCTATAACCTAGCTTACGACACTTAAGATATATTGAGATACAGTTCTGCTAATGAAAAGAACTTAGCCTACCCCCCAGAGCCTTCTGACATGCTAACCTGAACAGCAGCATTCAAGGGAATCTGCTCTTTTTATATTAGAGTTCACAAGATCCCTTTCCTCCCAAGAAAACTGAGACATGAGCAGGAAATACTGCGTGGTGGGGGAGGGCGACCTCTTTATTTCCAGACTTCTTCTGGTCAGAATTGATGCGATAGGATCAGCAAAATATAACTGCAAAGAAAACCGTCTAAGAAAGATAAAACTGGATTGGAAGGCAGATAAGCCCAAATTCCTGGTGCTGCTCAGATCTGCAGGTCGCATGAAGTCACTGGAGGAAATCTGCTCTCCTCCACTCAGCAAAGCCCAGACGCCAAAGGCTGCATCTGCACTGCTGCCTGGAGGGCCCCTGGGAGGGCAGGGCTTAGAGAAGGGATTTCCATCTGTGACAAAGGATCTCAATCCATATTCATGGCATCTCAACTCAAAGGAGTTGCTATTTTCATTCAGTGAACTCTCCTAAACTTTCTGTGTAACTACCTTGCAAATGAATAATTAAGTATGAGATGCTTTACTCACTTGGAGGTGAAGAAACAGAAAAAGAGACGCACCAAATGGCTTCATTTTCTCTGACTGCTGCTTCTCTATTCTCATATCAGACCACTGGCATAACAAGGAAGGACTGAAGGAAGGAAAGAAGGGAGGGAGGGAAGGAGGGAAGGAAAAGGGATGAATCCACAGAATTCAACTTCCTGGGGAAAGTCATTGGAACCGAAAGCGGTGGTTGAATATTGTCTCACAATCTCCCCTATCTCCACAACCACCTGGTTGGCTCCTATCATTGCCCACTTTGCATAGACGAGAATAACCAGGTTCAGAAAGGCTAAGTGGCTTCCCCAAGGTCACACATTAAGTGAGGAAGCCCAGTTTTGTACCTCAAGTCTTCCAAGTCTTCATTTTTAGGATCTCTTGTAATCTCTGAGGGTATTCAACAACTTAAATGCTTCCTGAGATGGCCTCACCTTCTCCATCCACTCCTGGACACACCATCATCAGTTACTTTTCTTCAGGGCATCAGAAACTCTTCAAACACAGATACCCAATGACCTCCTTCTTGCCAATGCAATGGAAACCTCAGCCCTTCTCTCCTCAATTTCTCCAATGTGTCAAGTTTATATTACCCACTGAACTCACTCCTCCCTCAGTTTCTGCTACACCACTTCCTCCCATGTTTTTCCTACCTCGTTTCTGGCCTCTCCCTCTTGGCTCCTCAGACTACCAACGTCTTCAAAGTGAGTGGGCTCCACGGTTCCAAGCTCAATTGCCTATTGTCTCACCCTGCAAATCCTTGGAGAGCTCTCATCATCTTTGGATTCCAACACTTACTCCATGCTGCCACTTCCCAGATCCACATCGCCACCTCTGAACCCATTCTAGAACCCCAACTGGAACCCATTTTCCACCATGAGCTGTAGACAGCCCAGACCAATTTAATTACCACAGCAATCCTCAAAAACCACACTCAATAACAAAACCATTCTCAATAACAGGCAGCTCCATCTACACACTTGCCCTGGCCAGAAATCTGAAAGAACATCTCATTTTCTTCTTCTCCCTCCCTCCCCACATCTCAGTAGCCGCCATCATGGTTTTCCACATGTAACTTCTGTCAGGTCCAAGCTGCCTCTTCATTCCCTCTGCATCATCTTTCACTCCAGCCACTGCCAAGGAGCCTCCTAACTGGACATGGGGACATCACTCTTCCAACCCCTCTGCTATTAATAGATCATGATCACAGCAATCTTTCTTAAACGCTTATCTGATCATTTCTCTTTTTTTTCTTTTTTCTTTTATTTATTTATTTATTCTTATTAAATAATAACTGTGCACATTGTGCCTTTATGGGGTTCAGTGTACTGATTTGATGTACAATGTAAAATGCTTACATTGAATTGAGTAACACATCCATCACAATTACACTCTTTTATTAACAGTTTTGAAATGTACCATTGCATCACGCACATTAGGTGAGGTCCCCCCCAAATATCCTTCCTCCTCCCACCTCTCCCCCTCCTTCCCTCTCATTCCCTTCTGAATGCCGTACCCACAGCCTACATGATAAAGTCCAGATCCCATAACCTGTAAGGTCCTTCATCCTCTCTGTCGCTGCTTCCCAGCCTGTTATTCATGCACATATTGTGTATAGTGACAACACACCACTTCAGTTCCCCAAGTGTACTGGGCGTGCAATAAACCCTTTGTGCCTGCACCTCCCTTTCCCTCTGCCTAGAATGTCTGTGCTTCACCATATTCCTTGTCTATTTCTAATACGAGATTGTGATTTGCTCCAGAGCAGGAATTTCGGTCATTTTTGTATTTTGATTGTAATGTGGCATAATACTTTAGTTGGTACATGAACAGGAACAAAATATGCTTATTAGGTATATGACTATCAAAGCAAAAACAATAAATAGTAGTAAACTGAATCCAATAGCTTATTTTTTTAAATGAACTGTGACCAAGTAAGGTTTATCATAGGAATGCAAGGACGGTTCACTAGCAGGAAATCAATGCTAATAATTCACTATGTTAAGAACATTATACTTAGTAAAGATCACAAGACTGAAAAAGCAAGAATCTAATGTACTCCATACTAATTTGAAACCACTAGATGAATAAATACACACCCACATGAGAGAAAAATACAATTAAACTCAAGTAGGGGAAGAAGAGAGGAGAGAGGGGGATTTGTGAGCTCTCACCTAACAGGCACAATGTAAGGGTGTACGTCACACCTCCTGGGTGAGAGGCACAAATACCATTTGGACTCTACCTAGCAAATACAAACAATGTAACCTAATCATCTCCACCCTCATATTAACCTAAAATTTAAAAATTGTAAGTCACAAGATTAATAGCTCTAAGGAGAAAAATTTTCTCCCTAACTACCAAAAAGACATTTGGCAAAATATAACACCCATTCCTGATTTTTAAAAAATTAAATAAAATAGAATTCTTGGATATCTCCTTAATTTTTAAAAATTCAGTCCAAAAGCCAACAACTTAATGGCAAAAACATGCCCACTATATTGCTACTATTTAACACTGTAAAGTATTAACCCATGTAACAAATAAGAAAAAAACTAATGGCAGAAAAATATCAAAGGAAAAGAGTAAAGATATACGTATTTGAAGAAGATAAATTATTTTGAAAACCCAAGGGTACTAATTTTTTTTAAATAAATGAGTACATTAGTAGAATTTAATAAGGCAATAGGATTTAAGATTAATATGTACATCAATATCCTTCACATATATAAATAATTATCAGAAGAGACAATGAAGTAAAGATTCCATTTATAATAGCAACAAAAGAGATAATACCTGAGATAAATTTTACAAGAAATGTGCAAAGCTGATATTAGAAAACACTTAAAAATCGCAGAAAAGTAGATTCGTTCAAATGGAAAGGCAGTTCATGTTCTTGGGAAAGAGTCTGTGGCATAACAATGCCAAGTATTCCCCTTGCTTAATATGAATTTAATATGGCTCCAACTAAAAAATTTTTTTGGAGTTGGGCAGGTTGATTCTAAAGTTCATATGGGAAAGTAGTTAAGAAAGAAAACCAAAGAACGTCTAGAAAAGAAAGACATTGCTTAAGGCAGAGACAGGTAGCCCTACCTACTACAAAGCTTCCATAATTAAATTAGTGTGGGATTAATTAATACATGAGGAAGACAGACAGATAAATATAAAAGAAGATCTAGTAATAACCCCAAATTCAGCTGAAAACTTGTTTGTTTGTTTTGTAGTTTTTGACCAGGGCTAGGTTTGAACCCGCCACCTCAGGCCTATGGGGCCGGCACCCTACCCATTTGAGCCACAGGCGCCACCCTGAAAATTTGGTTTCTAACAATGATAGTATCTTAAATGAGTGCAAGGAAGATGAGTGTTTTAATAAAGGGTCTGGGGACAACCTGATAGATACTCAGAAAAAGATCAAATTGGCCAGACACATCAGCTCAGGCTTATATATCCCAGCACGTTGGGAAGATAAGCCTGGAGGGTCACTTGGCAGGAATTTCAGACCAGCCTGAGCAACAGAGGGAGACCTCCATCTCTATAAAAATTAAAAATTACCTGGAAAAAATATTTTCAAATTTAAAAAATAATTTAAAAAATTAGCTGGGCATGGTGACATATACCCGTAGTCCCAGCTAGTAAGGAGGCTGAGGCAAGTTTGAGGTGACAGTGAGCTATGGTCAAGCTACCACATTCCAGCCTGGTTGACCAAACCAGACCCTTTCCCTTAAAAAACTTAATTTAAAAAAACTGTGAAAAAAAAAAAGATAAAATTGATTTCTACCTTTCATTATATACCAAAAGAATCCTCTCAATGGATCAAAGATAAACATTAAAAAGTACCCTATATACAAGAAAACATGGGTGAATTCCTTTAAAACCTGTAAGGGGTAGACAGGCGTCTATCTTTCTAACAATGACTCAAAATCCAATTTTCTTAGATGGATTCTGGAATAATTTCACAGGCCATGGTAGGTAGATAATGGATACAAACTGATTTGATATTTTGATGAATATTTCAAAGGTAATTTAGGAATATAGATGTATTCCCGTTTCCGTTGCACCTATACAAATATACTTTAAGATATTTCCGACTGGCACATGTTAGTAGGAAAGATCATTTGGGAATGTAGTCTAAACAGTGTTCCTTTGATCATATAGGAGGTCAAAATAAAAGGAAAGGAAAAATGCTTATGAACAGCTTGTGACTCAAGATAGTGGTAAAAACGAAATTAGTTTTGTATTCCTGAAAACAGCCCAGGAACCCTCAAAGAAACCAGGCAGTTTGCAATGTTTTCCAAGACAGAACAGAGCAGAAGTCTGGCAGCACTGCCCACGTGGCACTGAAACGTCCAGCTAAAGGATTCTTCCTCTCAGAGGGTCAGGACAGGACCCTGGGGCAGGGTTTTCTGTTCAGGAAGAGCTGACAACAGAGTCTCAACTGAATGATAACAAATGTAAGAAACTCCCCCTCCCACCCCCGCCACCAATTACAGTCCAACCAGGAAAATTACTCAACTGGGAATTCGATGGTCACTTAATTTCTCCCCACCTGCCCACTCCCCAAAAGTGAAGTTACCATCTGTGAGCCCAGTAAAAATAATAACATTCTCAAGCAGGGGTCTCTGTCAGTTCTGCTATTAGTGACCCCCACCCACCCCCACCAGCTTTCTGGGGAAAGTATGCTTTGATTTCTCTGTTCTTTGTATCTTTTTTTCATGCTTCCTTTTGGGATCTTAACCACTATAAGAACCTGGAATTCCTGGGTAAAGAAAAGAAGTCAGATTTATCTTCATTTTGCAGTATGAGATTTTATGTGTGCAGGTATGCCTGTCTTAGTACAGTAGTTTCTGGCACATGAGGGCATTAATTGTTAGCCATCTGTTATGGTATTATTACATCACCAGTATTATTAGATGATGGATGGTACGATCTGTGATTTAATGCCAAAGAGCCACTGATACTGCCTAAATTTTAATTGACTTAATCCTTCCAAATGCTGACAAACTACCAGCCTCAGCCATTTAAAAATCACATTTCTAATGCAATAATCCCATCTACAATGAGTGTGGAAGAAATGATTACAGGCCAGGGATTTTTTGCAAAGTGAATTAAGTCACTATAAAAACTGACCATCCTGGTTTACAATTAAAAGTTTGGTAGAAGGAAATACCATTATTCCCTTGCTAAGCCTTAAAGAAAAGATTAGTGCTCACATATCTCTACTGGGAATGTTTTTACAAATTCCGAAAGTGTTTCAAAAATGTTCTAATGATAAATGCTGCAGGACTTTTTCATGACTGATATTATCAATTAGCTGCTTCTTTATCTAAAACACTTCTGAAATGGGAAAGACTCAAAGAAAGCTTTTTGAAGACTAGCCACGTGCTCTTAGAAGAAAGAAAACATTTGAGCTAGAATTCCCTCATAATTAATAAGTTTTTAAAATGCAATGTCTGTTTCATCTATAAAGTGTTTTAGGATAGCTTTGGAGGACAGTTTGAGTAGAGTTATTTTTTCCTATTCCTCGTCTGGAGCTGGCAAAATACAGAAATATGCGTGTGGGGAGATATATATATATATATCTCCAAGTCTAGACTTACTTGGGCTTCGGCTATTTAGAGCCCACGTTTGGTGTTTTTAACCTCTGTGATGCATTCCTTTCTTTCATCTGTGATTCCTGGCGTCCCTTCTCAGTACGCCTGGCTAATCTTCCTGATATTTCTGGGGCGTAAATGGACTCAGAATATGTGACTGAGAAAAAATCAGATAGGAACATCATTCTGGATCTTTTTTTTACATAAAAGAAGATTTTCTTTTATTGATATGGAAATGAGCAGATGTCTGATAACCTTTCGCCAACCTCAAGCATTTCTGTTTACTCCAGAGAATATCTTTGGGCCACTGTTTCGCAGCACTTACCCAGTCAATTCAAAAGTTCTGTCACAGATACCAGATTCTCGGCTAACTCAAAAATAGGAGATTCATTTCTTGGCCCTTATTTCTGCCTCGACTGTCTCTAAAACAGGAAAGACACTCTTGCCGCTGGACATGAAATGGTTTTATATTCACACACTGGAACACTACAGTGGGTAAAAAGACTGTTCTCACTTAAAACCCCAACACTTTACACACCCACATTGTTTTATCTGAGCACTTCCACTTACCAACACCAGCAGAGAAATGATATAAACCCAGTAAGCACCTTTTTACTGAGCAATAAAAGTCAATCAGAGTGTTTTATAATCTGTCACTAGGGACAAATCTCTACTCACCCAGGTAAGGTGCTATTGGAAAGGATGAATCCAGAGTATCAGTAACAGAATTACGTGAGCCCGCAGTTGTCACGTCTGCATTCCAATCTTGAAATAGCCAGCGACAAACTTTTATTACTAAATCTGCCTCCACTGTCCATCTCTTTCCAGAAAACTCAAAATTAGTATATGAAAAACCAAACCCAAGATGAAAATATTTCAAATTGTACATAAAACCAGCACATTGTACCCCGTGATTGCATTAATGTACACAGCTATGATTTAATAATAAAAAAAAAAAACCAAACCCAGTGTCATCCTTCCCTCTGAGCTCCATCTAGTTTTTTGTTTACTCCTATTTCCTACCTCAGCCAACCCCATTACCATGCATTCAGTTACATCCAAGTCATGTCACCTTCTGCCATGAAGCTGTGTTCTCCTATGGACCACATGACTATTGACAGTGTCACTGTGAGTGTTCAGAATAGGGCTCTTCCTCTGGGGCCATCTTATATAGCCAGTCACTAGCACCTGGGATCAGCCAGATATCCCTGGCTAGGCTCCCTACCGCTCTGTCTCCCCTCCTTAACCAACTGTCCTGAAGACACGACTGGGGGAGTTAAGTGGGGTGTGCCACCTCCCAATGGGCTTAGTCAACAACTCATACGGCAGTATGATATTCAGGAAATAAGCTGATGAAATTAGAGCCTGGTGTTAGTAATGTTTTATAAGAAAAATCTTAAACTCTATAAACTATAAATCGAACAGAATCTTACCTAATTAATAATCATCAACCCTCATATCTTTCTCTAAAGACGGGAAACACTTTTCCTTTTCTTTTTTTTGAGACAGAGTCTTACTTTGTCACCCTGGGTAGGGTGCCGTGGAGTCACAGCTCACGCAACCTCAAACTCTTGGGCTTAAGCAAGTCTCTTGCCTCAGCCTCCCAAGTAGCTGGGACTACAGGTGCCTGCCACAACACCCTGCTATTTTGTTTTTGTTGTTGTTGTTGCAGTTGTTTAGCTGGCCCGGCCGGATTCAAACCTGCCACCCTCAGTATATGTGGCTGGCATGGTAATCACTGTGCTACGGGCAACGAGCCAAGACTGGAAACACTTTTCAAACTTTACCTTAGGTAATTTTTATGACATTCTACCAGTCTGAAACACATTTCTTCTCAGCATGTGAAGGCCAAAGCTAAAAAACAGAAAAACTGTCTACTCAATGTCACAAAGTAAATATGTAAAAGAGAAAGAAATAAAACCAAACCCATCCTAAAAAAAATAAGGTTCCTAGATATACTATTCTGCTTCTGACTTTTAAATACCTACCTAGGAGACTTTTAATATGATCCAGTAGAATTTAAAACTCTATTGAAGAAAATATTCCCCAAATGCAGTTAAGCGCCTTAGTGAATTACAAAGATGATTTTTGCTAATTACCCCTCAAAAAACATGTCTTTATCTTCCAGACTTTTACTCTCCAAGGCAAACTACATATTGGAGTCATAACAACATCCCTGTTCTAATAAAATTTAATTCCTTTTATGCCTGAGGGCTACAAAGGTCCACAGTTTGCTCACAAATCCAGCCCTAGAAGAAGAAAGGCCATAACTTCCAGTTATATGGCCCTGGATCCATGATGTGCCAGAAAACATGGCTACTGTTTGGTTAAAATGTTGCAAACGTTAAAGGTATAATAGAAATTATACCTACCTGGAGAGTATGAATGTTAAAAATACACACACACACACCCCTAAAATTATTATTCCCAAATACGTGCAGAAGATTTCTAGTTAAAATTGAAGCCTGGAGCCTCATTATTAACCCTGAGCTAATCTAAAGCACCCTGGCTCAGTCTTGTGCACTCCCCTGTGCCAAATGTCAGGCTTCACTCTGCTGCTTCATATATAAAACTCAGGCAATGGCGGCACTGTGCCATATTCCCTTGTGCACCTAAATGATCCCTTCTGACTATGGCCAAGACTGACGTTTCTTCTCTAGATGTCCTCGGATCACTCTAAGTCACCTCACTCTGACAACATAATCAGTTTCCCAACTTTGCTTTTATTTCACCAGGTAAATAAAATTGGCATATATAGAGAGTTGCCTCCTATAACACTGAATGAATTTTTCAGGCTGCTTCAGCAAAAACAAAATCCTAATTTGTCACACAACTCCATAAAACAAGATGGATGCATTTAAGTTTCAACATTCTTCTCTCTGTAGATTTTCCTTCCTCTCCTCCATTTTAATAAAAAAAGGGTATATTTTTATTTACCTTTGCACATAAGGAGAACTCAAACAACACCACAAAGAACCTCTTCTAAGAACGAGTCCTTAAAAATGGCCTAAAATAATTTGCTGGGCTACAACTTACTAGGATTGCAGAATAACAGTTGTTCTATCTTCCAGAACCAAGGTTCTTCAAATCTTTATTAGATGGTCCAGTATCATTCAACAACCTCACCACATCCTGTGCTCCCTCCACAAATGTGAACAAATTATGAACTTTGCCTTTTGTGGTTAATGTCTACATCCTCCATTAAAACGTAAGCTCCATGTAGACAAGAAGGTCTCTAAGTACCTGTTATTTTCATTGCCTGACACAGTGTCTTGGTAGGAAATCACTGAATACTGAGAGCAAACAAATCTGTGAGTGAAGAAAGGGTGTTAAATCTGAGTGTCGGCATGCGAGGACAAAATAAGCTTTTTGGATTTCCCGAGATTTATTCTTGGGATATCATCGCCGATTAATTATCAAACTGCAAAAATGGCGTTGTGGCAACAATCCACGAGTTAATTATTCTTGAGATAAGTTCCGCACTCATAAAGCTAATTCTTCTGGTATAATCTTCCCCCATTTTACACCTTATGGCGTCCGTGGCTATTTGTTTAATTTAACCCTTGCATATGAAAACATTGACGCGTGTGTTGGGATAAGCAGAAGGGACCAGCCAACGCAGTTATTCCTAAACTCCACCACTAGAAATAACAATATTTCATTTCCAAAGTCACCGGAAAATGCCACCGAACAGTGTCAGAAACCTCCCCAGCAAGCCACTGTGTTTTTTTGACGTTACTCTCTAACCACTGATAAAAACTCTTTGAAGTGGAAGCGTAAATATTATCATTTGATAGTACTTGGACCCAACAGTGCAAATACAGTTGCACTGTGTTACACTCTGGGGGCTCCGGCCAGCGCCACCCAACGCCGGCTGGGTTGCTATGGAGGAACCAACGTGTTTAGCGCAGGAGCTGCCAAGACGCAGCGCTGCTGGGAGGACGCTGCCCACCCCTTACTCGTTCCTAGACACACAGACTGTTGGGGGGAAATGCTGGCTTCCAGATGTTTCTGTTTCTGCAATCCTGGGAAGGAAGGACTCCAAATAGGCTATGGGAAACGCCAACTCCCAAGTATCAGTTTGCTGTTAGGACTCCCATAGACATTTTTGTAAAAGGAATGCAGGTGGGGGTGGGGTAAAAACCTAATGGGCCACCTGCTGTCCGGGACCCGGCAGCAGGACAAACCACCGTGGCAGCATCCCCCGTGGACCCCTAGGCCCGCTGCCACGCGCGCTCCCTCGCGCCCCAGAGCCAGCTCTCCGCCCCAGCGCGGCCTGGCTAAGACGCGCGGGGTCGTCCCGCGTGCCTGCGCCCCCGGGGTGCGCAGCGGCCTCCAGGGCCCCCAGGGCGGCGGCGGGGCGCGCGGTCGCGGCGGGCTGGGCAGCTGCTGTCCGCTGGGGCGCCGCCGGAGCCCTCGGCCGCTGCCCGCCGGCCCCTTCCCCGCCCGCCCCCGCCGCCCCCGCCGCGGCGCTTACCTTGCCGGGGAAAGGCCCGGGGAGCAGCAGCTTAAGCGCCTGCCTCTTCAGCTCCACCAGGCGGGCGTTGCAGTTCTCGCACCAGACGCCACGGTCCGAGCCGGGGGAGGAGCCGCCGCCGCTGCCCGAGCCCGGGGAGCCCGTGCCGAAGCCCGGAGACCCGCCCAGAGAGCCCGGCGAGCTGGTGCCGATGCCCGGGGAGGCGGGGCCCGGGGAGCCCGTGAAGGAGCTCGGGGACGAGGTGCCCGAGCCGGGGGACGGGGTTCCAGACGAGCCGAGAGCTGAGCCCGCGCCCTCGGGGGTGGGCCGGCTGCCGGCGCGCGACTCCTCGTAGGCTTTTCTGTACCAGCTCTCGGGAGAGAAGGGCGCCGCCGGCTTGGTGGGGGAGCAGACTTCATTCACCTGCGGGAGGACACGAGGAGACACGCCGGGGTCAGGGGCCGCAGGGCGGTCGGCTCGACGCCTCGGAACTGGGCTGGGATGTGGGCACCCAGCCGGCCGCCAGGGAATCCACGCGCCCCCAAGGGTCCGGCCGAACGCCCACGGGCACCCACTCGGGACCGCTCCAACCCCTGCGGCCAAATCGCTCTCCATCTGTCTCGTTAATTGTCCTTAGTGAGTCCCCACCTCCCGGGTGACCTCTGCGCCAGTTCCCAGGAGTCGGTAGACCCTTCGAGTCAGGAGGAAAAGGGCTCGCTGACCGCTGTTTTCAACGAGTTCTGAACGGGGGTACCCCAGATCCAGCGCCCCGCGCTTTAAACCCAGCAACCACCCCACCAAGAGCCCAGGTACAAGATCCTGGAAGACGCTATGCCGGGAGATGAGGCATTTCTGGATTTTTATTCATTGGAGGTACAGTCCTCCGGCTCCTGCAGGTAAATGAAAGGCTCTGCCGACTCCAGGGCCAACGATCTGAGAAATGGCAGAGCCTTCATTCATGGTAAACCCTCCCCCTTTAGCTTAACTCTGCCTGGAAGTGCAGGAATGCTGCAAAAGTTACGGTGCAGAGTAAGGAAGGAACAAGAACACACAAAATTTCGAGAGCGAGACGAGCGTGCGGGAGACGCCGCGGCAGACCCGCCTCCGCGCACGCACAGCCCCGCCAGCCGGCGGAGGCTCCCACGCAGCAGCCGGAGGAGGCCGGGGCCGCGCGCTGGCGCGCTCGGCGGAGCTGCACGTTCCCGGGAAAGGGGGTTCCCGGCTGGGGACGGTGTGGTAACGCGTCTCCGCCTTGTGCCGGTCACAACTTACCCCGTATTTCTTGCCCCTGGTGGAGACCGCAAGCCTCTCTTTATTCCCAGCTACCGAATTCATGGTGGCTTTTCCAGAGGAGAATATCTAAATGTTCCACCAACGCTACATCCGAGAGGTCTTGCAACCCAGAAGCGTCCCCCAGTTATAGGGGGCTGTCTCTTGGCCCTCGAGTCAAGGTTTCTTAGAGAAGGGGCGGGGAGGGAGTAAAAGCAAATGGACCCCAGAAGTAAAACACCAATTGCAGAAAGGGCTGGGGTAGCTGGTTTATTCTTCTCTCCAAATAATGCTTTTCCTCATCGTCTTCTGCCTCTCCGAGTCACACGTTCTCCTTTCACGGTCGCATCCAGATTACTGGCATTTTCCTCGGCCAAGGGAGTCCGATCCTCTCCACGAGGGACGAGGAATACAATCAGGACGCACAGCGGCTGCAGGGAAGGTGGGCGAGCCCTCGCCGAGCCGAGCCGAGCCGGCTGCGGGAACTTGTCTCCTTCACCGAGCTTGGTAACTGAGTTGAAAGAAATTCTCCCAAAATATAAAGATCCAGACTCGGGGAGGAGCCTCGGCGTGTCGCCGAGCCAATATCCGCCAGCCCGTTTCGCCTGACAGTTGCGCGAGAGCAGCGAGAGGGGCGGCTCTGCGCGGCCCGGCAGCCGCCCGCGGTCAGCGAGCGCGTGTGCGCCCGGGCGCAGCGCGGAGCCTGCACAGCCGTGGCCCCGCCGCCCCGGAGCCCGCCGCCTGGCTGCCGCCGCCGCGCCGCCCGGGATCCATCTTAGGTTGCGGCGCTCTCCTGCCTGACAGTGCGCGGCCGAGGGCCGGGGCGCGGGGGTGTGGCCGGGGGGTCGTAAATCTCGCTCCTTGCGGGGAAGTTACTGGCGAGGGGCCGGTGTCCGGGGCTCTAATGACACACCGCCGCTCCCGGGCTGCAGCGAGCGAGCGAGGCTGGACGGAAATGCTGCGCCCGCGCCTCCCCCGCCCCCAAGTTCTTTCTCTTCCTGGCAAGGCTCGCAGGTCTGCCTTCGAAACGCCGTGTAAAAGGGATTGAGTCACAAACAAGTCCACAAACATGCCAGGTCCTCCCCCCGCCCTTTGTTCTCCGAGACCTGCCCTGCAAACCTTTTCTGGAATTGCCCTATCAAGGTAGCGCCGGCCGGGAGGCCGCTCTCCCCGACCACAGCTGGAGGACTGGGGCCCCCCGCCCGCCTTCCCGATCCCTCATCTGTGATGTGCTGCGCCGCCGGGACGGGGATGGGTGAGCCCGGGGACTCAGCCGGCCGCTGCACGGACAGGGAAACTGAGGGAGTCTCCGCTCTGCACACGCGCAGCGCAGACGGCGTGGGCCTGGCGAGGGGGTGTGGCGCGAGCTGGCCTTGGCCTCTGCTCCGGGGCAGTCGATCCCCTCGCCCTTCTCTGCTCTTTTCCCCCCGCGGGGGGGCCCGCGGGGGCCCCACTGCACCTGGTCACCCCTCCCCACGCTGCCCCCACCCACAAGCCCCCAGCGCTGCGCCCGGGAGCGCAGGACGCCGGCATGTGCCCGGCTCCACACGTGGCCGCTCCGGGTGTCATTTTTCATTTCCCGGGAGGACATTTCTTCTGGTGAGCCGGCAGGTCTGTTTTGTTGTGACCTTTAATTAACACCCCGCGAGACGCCGCTCTAGAGCCCGGCTCGGCGCGGGGTCACGTGGGGTGTAATGGCATCTCCGCGCCCGCTGGGGGACCCGGCCTGGGGGTGGCGCGGGCGCGAAGGACGTGCAGGGTCTTCCGGTCGCCGGCGTCCCTCTGAAATACGAACGCGGCAGGAGCGGCAAGAGGACGATTTGTGCGCTGGGACCCGGGCGACACCCCCCGCTGCCTTCCTTGGGGGGAAGGTTCCTGGTCTGCCTCCCCGCGATGCCCCCCCCCCCAGCAGCGCTGGCGTGGGAATATTTCACAGCCGCCAAAGCGAGGTTAAAAGGTCAAAATGAAGATGTAGAGAACAGTGTGGAAGTTTCCATTACGTGCCTACTTCCAATTTAAAAAACGACCCCATCAATGGAGGACCTCGGGGTGGCGCGTCCGCCTGCCCCGCGTCAGTGTTCCGCGTAGGTGCTGCGGAGAATAACACTTAGCTATGAGCCGCTTCTCAGCCAAAAAGCGGCTTGTGGCCAGTGAAACGGGCGAACTGGTGAAGCCGCGGTTGGGGAACGCGGGGTGTCCGGGGGACGGGCCTGGGAGCTTCGCGATCACCTTTTAGGGACCGGGGAGCCCGGAGCCGGCTTCATTTGCCTCGCGGAGTAGCCCGAGGCGCCCGAGCGTTTCGTGGACTCGGTGCGCCCTCTGTTGGTCAAAGCTTATAACCGGAGGCTTCTCAGTTTGAGGGCTTTTAAAAATTGGTCTAAAAACTACATAGTGAAATGCACAAATTTTAAGTATACAGGTCTGTGAATTTTGATAGATGTATATCCTGTTAAGCTACCATCTCAGTCAAGATATAAATTCGTCTCACTCCAGAAAGTTCTCTCCTGCCTTTTCCCAGGCAATCTCTACCCCACTATTCTGATGTAGACGCTATAGATTAGTTTTCACTGAAGTTGAGTTTTTTAATTCACAGAATCCATACCATATACTACTCTGTATTCGACTATTTTTCTTAACGTATGTTTTCGAGTTTCATTTTGTTGCGAGCATGGTTCTCTTTTCTATGTACTCTCCAGGGAGGTTTGGGGGGTTTGTGGTGGTGGTGGTGGTGGTGATTTGGTTAGTTGGGGTTTTATAGAGACAGTCTTCCTCTGTTGCTCTGGGTGCAGTGCAGTGGCGTGATCTTAGCTCCGCGTAACCTCGAACTCCTCAGCTCAAGTGATCCTCCTGCCTCAGCCTCTTGTGGAGCTGGGAGTACAGGTGTACTCTTATTTTAATGTGCCTCTTTAACATAGTGTGGGCTACTTGAGAGTAACATAATGCCACTTCGCCTAAAATAAAAACTTGCAACTTTTCTATTTACCTCCCTCCTTTGTGCTACTATTTTGATATATTTGATGTCTACATATATGGTAAGACCCACAATAACGTACGGTCTTATCAATTTTACCTTAAACAATCTGTCATCTTTCAGTGAAACTAGGAAAAAAAATTTTTAATGTTTTATATTTACCCAGTTTTACCATTTCTGGGACCCTTCATTTTTTTCTATAGAGCTGAGTTTCCAACTTGGTGGTTTCCTCTTAGCATATCTTATGGTGAGAGTTTCCTGGCAACAAAATTATCCCTCAGATTCTGCTTACTTGAAAATACCTTAGTTTGATTTTTGTGTTTGAATACTAGTTAACTGATATAGAATTGCTGGTTGATACCTATTTTTCTTTCCGCCCTTTACTGATGTCAGTCATTGCCAAGGCTGGCCTGCCTTGTTTCTGTTCAGAGGGCAGCTGTAATTCTTATGGATGTCCCCTTATACATAATGTGACCTTTCCTCTGGGTTCTTTGAAGATTTTCTCTTTTCCTTTGATTTTCAGTCATTGAACTATGATTTCCTGGATGTGGTTCTTTTTGGATTTATCCTGTGTGGGGTTTGCGGGATTTCTGGGATCTGTAAGGTTTTCATCAAATGTGGGGAATTTTCATCTACTATTTCTTCAACATTTTTCTCTGCCATTCTCTCTTCCTTTCCTTCTGGGACTCCAGAAAATTACATGTTTCTCATTATGCTGCCTGATAGTGGCCCATAGGTAATTGAAGTTCTTTGATTATTTCAATTTTTACCTCTATATTCTAAATACTGAATAATTTTTATCGATCCTTTATTAAATTCACTACCCCTCACTTGTGTTGTTTCCAATCTTCTGTTAATCCTATCCAGTAAATTTTTCATTACAAATACTGTGTGGTATGTACATTTGCGTGTATAGCGCATAGATATATATATACACACAGGATGCCAAAAGTGTATTTACATTTTAAGAAAGGAAAACATTGTATTAAATTCATAGTACTCAAGTCATTTTTGATCTCTGCAATTACGTGACTTATATTCATCTTTTATTATCAGTATATATTGAGTATTACAATTTTTTTTTTTTTTTTTTTTTTTTTTTGCAGTTTTTGGCCAGGGCTGGGTTTGAACCTGCCACCTCCTGTAGATGGGCTGGCTGGAGCCCTACTCCTTTGAGCCACCCAAGTATTACAATTTTAATAGAGTGTTTTCCTTTCTTAAAATATTATACATATATCCATTTCTCTGTCTCTTTTCCTTTAAATTCTTGAACATAGGAGCTGTAAAGCTCTTGTCTGAATTTCAAGCTCTTAATTCATTTCACACTTTCTATTAACTGATTTTTCTCCTGAGTCTGAAAATCACATTTTCCTATTTTTTTCACATACACCAAATTTTAATTGCGTGCTGAATATTATACATTTTACATGGCAGAAACTCCGGATTCTGTTGTCTTCTCTGAAGAGTATTGATTGTTCTAGCAGGCAGTAAGTTACTAGCAGATCACCTTGAACTTGGGGAGGCTTGAATTTATGCTTTCTTAGACTGGTTCTATTTCATTACTTTCCCTAAGATCTAAGACAAAATCCATAGTCCTGGGATTTTTTCTTTATTCCAAACGTGTGGTCCTTCTGGGATTTCAATGGAAAGCCCAACAGGTTTGCTGACCACCTTAAACGTGGGTCTCAAACTCCAAGCTTTGCTCCCTGTGGTTGGCAACAGCTGAAATCTCTGCTCAATTCCTTCACCTAGGTGATACTTTCCCTGGATTTCTTGGGGCTCTTCTGTATCTTCAGAGTTCAAATATATCAGCCACAGAACTGAAAGAGATTTAATGTGGATTTCAGGGATGCCTCACTCCAGCTCTCACCTTTCCAGAATTTTCCTCCTCCCTTTCCAGCTACTGTGACAGCCCTGAACCCTACCATGTAATGCCCCAAACCAATAAGACTGGCCTTCTCCTTCCATTCTGGCCACTAACTATGCTCAGCAGTCAGGTAAAAGTCCATTTTTCCAGGGATTGAATCCTTGAATCCTGTGCACTCTGCCTGCTTTGGGCCATTCTCCCGTGGCCTTAAGTAGGTTTGTTGCGGTTCTTGTCCAGTTTATAAGAGTTTTCTTTGGGAAACTACATGTTGTATAGAAGGTACTCCTAATTCTAGTTTTGTTTTATTTCATTTTATTTTACTTTATTTTATTTTTGAAACAGAATCTCACTCTGTGCCCTAAGTAGAGCTCAGTGGTGTCATAGCTCACAGCAACCTCAAACTCTTTGGGCTCAAGTGAGAGCCTCTTGCCTCAGCCTTCCCCTGAGTAGCTGGGACTACAAGCACCTGCCACAATGCCAAGCTAGTTTTTCTATTTTTAGTACAGAAGGGGGTCTTCCTCTTGCTCAGGCTGATCCTAAACTCCTAAGCTCAAGTAGTCTGCCTCCCTCAGCCTCCCAGAGTGCTAGGATTACAGGCGTGAGCCACTATGCTGGCCTTAATTCTAGTTTTAATCGTGACTTTTTCAAATCTACCTTGAGCTTTTGGAATTTCTACAGTTTCAGAGATTTTTTGAGTTGGCATCCTACAGTGGTTATCTATAACTTTTACTTTCTGTTATCCTGGAGAATTACAGTGATGTAACTGAAACTATCACTGATAGACAGGTAGGTAGATGATATAGATTATAAATATACCCCAAGTGCCAAAAAGTGTATACGCATTTTAAGAGATCTTGTTGGAAGTAAAATTGATCATTTCTAAAAAGCATACGAATGCCAGGTAAAACGGACGTGTGTAACATGTCTGGGTACATTTGACCAGTTCAGTTCAACTTCAAAAGGTAATACATAGATAACATCATTTAACATGTGTATATTTTTTGTGTGTGTGCTCTGTATAGATGTATTTCTCACTTATTCACATTCAAGGATTTAGCAGTATTCAAGATTTAGGCGAGAAAAAACACTTTTTAAGAATGAAAAAATAAGAAAAAAGTATTTTAATAAAAAATTAAAAGAATGAAAATGGCTCTCACCTGTAATCCCAGCATTTTGAGAGGCTAAGATGGGTCCCAGGAGTCAAGACTCTGTCTCTACAAAGAATTTTTTTTTAATTAAGAAAAATTAGCTGGGCGTTATGGTGTGTGCTTGGACTCCCAGCTACTCAGGAAGCTGAGGTGGGAGGATCACTTGAACCCAGGAGTTGAATTTTATAGTGAGTCAGCCTGGGTGACAGAGCAGAGCAAATCCAATCTAAGAAAGAAAGAAGAGAAGGGGAGAAGGGACTGGAGGGGACAGGAGGGGACAGAGGGGAGGGCAGAGAAAAGGCTGGGTGGGCACAGTGGCTCACACCTATAATCCCAGCACTCTGGGAGGCTGAGGCAGGTGGATTGCTGGAGCTCAGGAGTTTGACTCCAGCCTGAGCAAGAGCTAGACCCTGTCTCTGCTAAAATACAAAAACTAGCCAGGTGTTGTGCTGGGCACCTGTAGCCCCAGCTACTCGGGAGGCTGAGGCAGGAGGCTTGCTTGAGCCCAAGAGCCTGAGGTTGCTGTGAGCTATGATAATGCCACTGCACTCTAGCCCAGGGCAATGGAGTGAAATTCTGTCAAGAAAGAAGGAAAGGAACTTATATATTGGCTTTAAAAAATCCAGAGATACATGAACAAGCCAAGATGGTGGCCAAGTAATAGCTCCCTGCAACAGGGCACAGTGAGTCTGGGGAGATAAGACTCCAGGCATCTCTGGCTGGTGGGATCTGCCTATAATCATCCCTTTGAGGATACAGGGAGTCAGCAAGGGACTTCTGGACCCCAAGAGGAGGACAAAAATAGTGGAAAACTGGCAAGTGGT
>CAUYPK010126697.1:0-60271 GCA_963574355.1 Loris lydekkerianus | reverse complement strand
TAACTAAGAAAAAGCCAGAAAGGCTATGTTAACCAGTGTGATGAAAATATTTCAAATTGTGTATAAAACCAACTCATGGCACCCCATGATTGCATTAATGTACACAGCTGAGATTTAATAAATTTAAAAAAAAATTACTTTCTTTCTTTTGCTCACCATGTCTTTTGATGGGTCCTTCTCCCCTTCCAACTCAGGCCGGAACTGATTTGAACTGGTTTTCTACCTAACTACCGCGAAAAGAGAACTGATCAGAAAACCTTGTCCAAGGGACTACAGCAAGCCTAGGCGGGAACTGGGGCGAGGCAACAATAAGAAGATTAGGGGGTGGCAGATCTGTTCAACAAATATATACTGTGTGCTGGGCTCTGCACTAGCCTTTTACGTCATACAGATTTGACAGCAACAACAAAGAAGACCTAGTCCCTAAGCTCAGGCCAGGTCCTTCCCAGTCCACTGGGGGAGACCATGGACTGCTGAGACAGCAGCTATAGCATGATAACACATATAGGCAACAACACTAAAGCTTCACTTCCAAATCTTTTAACTCTTGCTTTTTAGTTTTTGTTTTTGTAGGAGACAGGTTCTCACTATGTTGCTCAGGCCAGGGTGCAGTGGCTATTCACAGGTGCAATCCCACTAATGATAAGCACTGGAGTTTTGCACTTGGGCCAGTTCACCCCTCCATAAGCTAGCTGATGGTCTCTGGCTCCTAGGAGGACACCATATTGATCCAAACATAGTGTGGACACTCAACAGCCGTAGTACACTACAGCCCAACACTCCTGGGCTCCCACCGATCCTCCTGCCTCAGCCTCCCAAGTAGCAGAGTATAGGCATGTGCCACCTCACCGGCAACTTTCAACTTTTTGATTCATTTGGGAAAGTCACGAAATCTCTGTGCACCTCCCTTCCGTCACACAGAAATGAGAATAGAAATTATGAGCCAAAGTACACAAAAGAGCCCAGGAGAGTGCCTGCCACCTGCTGTGTATGCTGGCCAATGTTGTCATTATCACTGACAGGAAACCACGCCCAGCAAAAGCAGGGTTTGGTGCAGGCCTGGTGATCTATGTCATCGAGGATTAGGGAGTAGCCAAGAGGAGAAGGTGGGAAGAAGAGGAACGTCAAGGGCAAAGCAGAGGCATCACATGGCGTGTTGTACCTGAGATGCATTTGTACTGGAGATGATGGATGATGAACTCTGGAGTAGGGAGTAGAAGCACATCAGACAGGGAAGTACAAAAGGGTCACCCCACAGGGAGTCTTCTTTGTCATGCTAAGGAGCTTGAGTGTTTTTTGTTGGTGTGTTGTTCAAGGGCTTGAAAGAGAAAAGCAACATAATCAGATCTGCAGCCTAGAAAAAAGCTTTGCGTGGCATTCGGCCAGAGGAGGCTGGTGGCTCCAGCTGATGCAATCTTCCTCTCAAGAAATGATGAGGATACAAAATAAGATGGAGCAAGGGAGGGGATCAAAAGATATTTAAGATTTCCAGTTCAAGATGCTGAATTGAAGACAAGCATTTTTATCGCTGCTCTCTTCTGAAACTCCACCAACACAACCATAAATGGTTTTTTAAAGCATAAATCCCAAGGACAGAGGTTGAAAATGAAGCGTCAACAGCAAAAAGTTTTGGAAACCTAACAAGCAACCCCAAAGAAACTGGATTCTAGCCAGGTGGTGAGTTGAACCAAGAAGCAGAGGACCGACAGCACAAAAAATCCAGATGCCCCCGCACAGCTCACCTGGGAAGAGGGGGCGCAGGTCCACCCACAAAGCAGAGACCAAGCCAGAGCCGGGGCCTGGGCTTCCCCTCGGGAACATCGTCTCTCGCCTCTGTGATTCCACTGCCCAGAGAAACAGACTGCAAGCCACATACACAATTTAAATTTTCTAGTGTCTATGTTAAAAAAAAAAAAAAAAATGTAAAAAGAAAACAGGTAAAATTAACTTTAATAATATAGCTTAACCCAATATATCCAAAATATTATCATTTCAACATGCAATCAGTATAAAAGAGGACCAATGAGCTCTTTCACGTTCTTTCTTTTCAAAAGGTGTATTTTACATCTACAGTACATCTCAAATTTTCATCAGAAATACTTAATCTGTTGTTAGGTTTCATAAAAGTAAGAGTTGAAGTTGTTCTTGTTCCCTTATTCCTAAATTGTTCCAAAATATGTAAAAGTTTCCCAGAGAGTATACATTTTGAAAAAGAAATTAATTAAATTAAAATTAAGGCTGGGTGCAGTGGCTCACACCTGTAATCCTAGAACTTTGAGAGGCTGAGGCAGGTAGATCACTTGAGGTCAGGATTGAGACCAGCCTGAGCAACATAGTGAGACTCCATCCCTGCAAAAACAGAAAAATTAGTCAGGGGTAGGGATGTACACTTGTAGCCCCAGCACTTGGGAGGCTGAGGTAGGAGAATTGCTTAAGCTCAGGACTTACAGTGAGCTATGATGACGCCACTGCACTCTACTCTGGGCAACACAGCAAGACACTGTCTCAAAAAAAACATAAATTAAATTAGAATGGAAAAACAAGTATCCAATGTACTCAATACTAATATGAAACCAATAGATAAACAACTACAGGCCTTCAGGAGAGAAAAACACAATTGAATTCAAATGGGAGGAGAGGGGAAAGGGGAGGTGGGAGGGTGACTGGTAAGCTCTCTCCTAAGGTGCATAATGTAAGGGTATACAGCACACCCCTTGGATGAAGGACTCAACTACAACTTGAACTTTACCTAAGAAACAAAATGTAACCTAATCATTTGTACCCTCAAGTTAATCTGAAATTTAAAAACTAAATTAAAGGCCAAGCTTGGCGTCCCATAGCACAGTGGTTACAGTGCCAACAACATACACCGAGGTTGGCGGGTTCGAACTTGGCCCAGGCCAGCTAAACAACAACAACGGCAACAAAAAATAGCTGGGCATTGTGGCAGGCACCTGTAGTCCCAGTTACCTGGGAGGCTGAGGCAAAAGAATCACTGAAGCCCGGGAGTTTGAGATTGCTGTGAACTGTGATGCCATGGCACTCTACCCAGGGCAACATAATGAGACTCTGTCTCAAAAAAACAAACAAACAAAAAAAAAAAAACAACTAAATTAAGGGACAGATAGGGGCTAAAAAAAATTTAAAACTTTAGTTTCTCAGTTGCACTAGGCACATTTCAAGTACTCAGTAGCCCCATGTAGCGAGCAGCTCTTATATTGCCCAGTGTAGGTCCAGAATCTCTGGACTAAAGGACACCAATTGCAGTCGATCGAATCCAGGGACTCCATACTACCAGCAGGAGAATTAAAAGAATGTTTATCTATACACTAAATGTTGGTACTCCCATCCTTCTGTCTAAAACGGATTCCAGTGATTTCTGTTAAGCCAGATTCATCCCCTCCAAACACCTGAAGATTCTCCCCAGGAAATGTGACCAGTCCCAGAGAAAAATTCAAACCTGTCATAACAAGGGATCCAATTGAACAGCCCAACAAAATTACCCTAAATTGAGGCCCAGACTTGGAGATCCCAACCATGAATGATAGATCCCCAAACACCTCTAGCCTGAAGGCCGACTAAAGCCAGATGGGGAAAAGCAACTTGAGGAAAACAAGAGACTTGACAAGAAAAAGAAAACACCCCAAAATCTATGCATATTAACCCTAGAGAGGTATCTAAAGATTTGAATCCTTTAGATTAGAATAACATAGTATCAAAAAATAATATTCAGAAAACAGATAACAACAAAAAAGGTCTCTTGGAAAATAGGAACCTGAGAGCAAAAGTGAAAGATGCAATACAAAGGCTGGGAAATAAAATTGAGTCCATCTCCCAGAAAGTACAGCAAAAAGATAAGGCAATAGAAAATGAGATACAAGATTTCAAAAGTTTAAAAATCAACTCAGAAGATTCAGTAGCTGAAAAATAGGGATTCTAGATATAGAAATAAAAAAAAATAGATGAGAGAGAAATATTTTTTAAAAATCAAGAAAATATCTAGGAGCTGAAGGACATGGGTTCTATAATGAAAAGGCCCATTGAGTTCCCAGCACAATACATGAAAAATAGTCACACTAAGACATAGAAGGGAAATTTCAGAAGTACTTGCAGAGAGGGTTGGGGGAAAGATTACAAATAATGGGCCAGGCACCAACACCCAGATAATGGTGTCTCTACCCAGGGCTGTAGAGAAACACCGAGGGCAGCGTGGATGGGTCACAGATGCCCTTCAAAGAGATGTCTCCTTGGCAGGTGGTAAAATCATCTTCTTCTACACCTGCCCAACCGGTTAAGGAAACAAGTGTGCAGAGAAAGAGGTTGGCCCTCTGATGTGAGTCCTTCATCAGATTCTTGAGCATTTCTGACCCTTTCAAGTCAAATGCAATTTAAAATGATCAGACCCACAATCATACACAGTCATCATACTTTTAATATCCACTGATGGAGAAAACACAATTCCAAAAGATATCTCTGAATCTACTACTGCTTTCAATGTTTTCTTATTCACAAGATCATCTATATACATTTGAAACATATATGAATACACCACTTCAAGATCTAGCTGTCTATCGGCAATACTTGGTGAACATATGAATCAATGGAACTCTCTGAAGTAAATTTACTCTTCCCCAGCTATCAGGGTCTGAGGTTCATTTGCTGGAAAAATTAATACAGACCCTGGAGTGTAGAATACCCTGCCATGACAGGGAAATGCTGGTACCCTCTTGAGGTCAAATTGGGTATCAGGAAGATCAGGGAGTGAAAATCTTCCCAGAGCTAGAAAGGGAAACTCAAGATTCTATGGGAAGATGCAGATCTGTAACTTCCTCCCTTCCCTCCTGGAGTTTCCACCCATGCCTGAAGGCAGCAGAGACTAGCATCTAAGTGAGTAAGTGAATGTGTGGCATTCACAGAGCTCTCTCCTCGGACTTAGGATAATTATTTTTGCTCCTCTACCCCTTCCCCACTCAAGTGAGTGGCCAGACGCTACGAACATTTGAATATGGCGTAGCTAACTGTTTAATCTTTATACCGACCTTGTGGAGTGGCCATGATTAGCCCCACTTCATAAATACAAAAATTGAGGATCAGAGAGGTAAGTTGCTTTGTCCAGGATCACAGATAGCCAATAAGTGATGAAATTAGGATCCAAACCCAGATTCTGTGCGGCACAAATTCTCTTTTCACCGCAGCACATTGTTTTTCTCCTCCTCTGAAATATAGAATTGCTGTTGAGAAATGGGGTAGAGGTAGGGAGTGGGTGGCAGTCATGTTTTAAGCTAGTTCCAGGCAGAAGGAACTCCTCCTAATGGCATTTCCATAATTAGAATGCATTTTTTTCTGATAGTTATAATTTAGGCAATTGCAGTGACATTCAGCTCAAACCTGGCATGCAAGATGTTCATTTCTCTTAAAAGTTCACTTTTAATTGGCCCCAGTTCTGCCAAGGCTGGAAGAAGTACAGAATGTGTACCTCTGACGTTTCCAGCATTGAAACACATTTGACACAAGCACTCAATCCCTGGAGTTTATTCTGAAGTCTCTGGTAAGAGACAGGGCAGGGAGGATTAGGTAGAAAAGAAGACAGAGAGAAGGGGGGAGGGCGGGAGGAGGGAAGAGCCTTGTCACACAGAGGACTGCTCCTACACAGCACTATTCCCAAAGGGACTCCAGATTCGTGAGCACATTCCATAAATCACGTGGAGCACGAAAGTACCTGAAAATGAGATTTCACTGCTCATTCCCCACAGATCTCCAGAGACACATGGGCTGCAGCTGTGAGGCCCCACTTGATCAGTCTGGTCAGTCCTAGCTGGGTCTTCCACCTCAAGAGATGCTGGACTGTGCTTGGTCATGTGAAAAGAGAATTAAAGCAATATTCCTATATAATTCTCAGTGCACTTCTGGGCTTTAGGAACAGCCCAAATCCCAAAGAATTCTGGAATTTGCATTAAATGAAAAGAGGAGGTCAGGCATGGGTTCACACACCCACCATCCTAGCACTGTGAGAGAATCACTGATGGTCAGGAGTTTGAGACCAGCCTGCATAAGAGCAGGACCCCATCTCTATAAAAAATAGAAAAATTAGTCAGTCATTGTGGTGGGCACCTGTTGTCCCAGCTACTCAGGAGGTTGCAGCAGGAAGATTGCTTGGGCCCAGGAGTTTGGGGTTGCTGTGAGCTATGATGATGCAACCACACTCTATCCAGGGTAACTGAGCAAGCCTCAAAAGAAAAGAAAGGAAAAGAAAAGAATCTCTAGAAATTGTCCTTTTGGTCCCCTTCTGCTAGCAGGGCCAGAATGGGGGCTTGATGAAAGCATAAGCTTTGGAGTTAGGCAAACCACAGTATAAATCACAGCTCTTGTTACTTGCCAGTTGTGTGACCTTAGAGAAGTTTCTGAATCTCTCTAAGCCTGTTTCCTTATCTGAAAACTGAGATAACAATAACTAACTCACTCACTTGCTGTGAGAGTTAACTGAGAGAAACTATATGAAAGCGCTTGGAACATAGCAGGTGCTCTATTTCTTTTGAAGAAATCATTTTGAAAGGACACGTTCCCCCAGAGACCCCTGAATCCCTCCCCTAGTCATAAAACTTTCTTTCCTCTAGAAATGCTCTATGCTCTTGAAAGAATTCTTCAATGTTTTCTTCTTAATGGGTTTATTTAATTAGCTGATGTCTGCACATAGCTCAGAAGAAAAATGATGAGCCAGCTCTTCCTTTCATCTCATTCTCTTCCCTACCTAATGGACTTCTAAATCTTTAAATCTGAGCCCTGAGTATCTGTCTGGCCCTCATGCTGTAAGGAGATCCAGGAAAGATCAACTCTCCAGGGACCAAGATAAAGTGGCAAAGCAAGGCAAATGCTTACACATTCTCTAAGAATATTTGCTGTGCTGTGAGTTTTAAGTGAGCTCATTTTTGCTGGCACTGACTAAGCACTAAGTGATATTCAGGGCTGGAGGGTGGAGGAGTTTGGTGTCAAGACTGTCCCCCTAGTCTACAGTATAATCTGGGTATCAGCCAGCTTTGCTTACCTACTCACCGTGTGTTTGAGTCTACCTGGTTTGAACAGACACCAGCTAGACCTTGTACTACCTCAGTTATGGAGCCATTCAGTCACCTGTCAGTGACACAAACTGAACATTCTGTATGCTAAACCCAGCATGAAAATCTGGACCTGACAAATGGAAAATTAGCCTCTGTCCCTTGTGATCACATCCAAGAAAGCATGAGTGAACTCACAGCTTTACAATCTTAGAACTAGACAGGCCTCAGAATTTGTCAGGGGCTGTCTCCTTCCTCACCCATGACTTCATGCCTCTACTTAGATATTTCCAAAGATGGAGAGTTCACCTTCTGGGAAGGGTTTCCTGTTGGAGAACTGCTAAGCATTAGAAAGTTCTTCTGCTCTTGTAGCTGAATATTTTCTTCCAGACATAAATGCGCATACAACACTAATGCCTAAAGGAAGCACAAAGTGCACTATCTGAACTACAGGTACATGAGGTGATAGCCGTGTCCCAAGACTGGCTGTCACAGGAAAGTACTTACTGAGTGCTTCGTGGCACAGGTGACTCACCTGAGTTGGGACTTTGCACTGACGTGTTTTGAATACAAGATCTCCCCCCCAAGAAAAAGACTTCCACTAGTTCAATGAAATAGAATCCCATATTCCTCGTGCTATATTTAACTAAAACTCTTGACATTATATTCAAAGGAAACCAAAGAGTCTGACAGATGGAGAAAATTAGGCAGATCACCAGGGACCTTGCAACCATAGCATTACACGATGACACGTTCCCTCGGTTTTCTTCCCTTCGTATATCTAGACATGGAGCTACAGAAGCCAGCAACCTGAAAATGCCAAGAGGTGCAGGCAATAAAAGGCCCAACAAAAGTCTATTCTCTCCAGCCAAAGGATCAGAAAAGGGGCAGCCTAGTAAAAGAAAACCTTTAGACAACAGCCTCTCTGCTCCAGCCAAACACCACGTTAAAAAATCCAAGGCCCCTTCTGTACCCATGCCAGCAAATATTGAGTGAGGAACCTAGACTTAACTCTTGTGAGGCTGTAACAAGACACCAGTATCAGTCAGGATTCTGCAGAGAAACAGAGCCAGTAGGATGAAGATATATGGGTGTGTAGATATTTATTATGGGAATTGGTTCATAAAATTATGAAGGCCCAGAAGTTTTACAACCCGCCATTTGTAAGCTGCAGAACCAGGAAAGCTGGTGCAATCTAAGTCTAATGGCCTAAGAACCAGGAGCTCTGATGTCCAAGGACAGGAGAAGATGGACATCCCAGCTCAAGAAGAAAGAGAGAATAGCCCTTCCTTTGCCTTTTTGTTCTATTCAGGCTTTTAATGGAATAGGTGAGAAACACCCTCACAGAAACACCAGAAATAATGTTCCACCGGCTGTCTGGGCATCCCTTAGCCCAAGTGGGCTGACACATAGAATTAACCATTACAGCATGCTAACACCCTAGCATGACGGTGTCAAAAAAGGACGCATAGGGAATTCAAAGTTACATCCGCACTGGACAGTCATGAGGACAACAATGCCTCCCTCCTACGCTGTCAGAGACAAGCACAGGAGATGCCCAAGCTGTAGCCCCATCTGGCAGTGATGAGGCATCATTGCAGTACTCTCTGGAGTGGTGTCTAAGGAGGCCTCATGGAGAATGGAGGCTCTCATCATTGCACAACAGTGACCAGGCACTTCCTAAGGGGTGGGAATCCTGCATGTCTACTTCCATCTGATAGTAGTGAGGTGGCAGTCCCTCTCCCTGCCATGGCTGTGTCAGGAAATAAACAATTACAACAGAAGGTTTGAATATGATCCAGAGCCTGATGACAGAACACAAAAAAGTCTAGGTTTCATCTGCAGGTATCTTTCCATACCAAGAACCAGAAAAATCTCAAACTTAATGAAAATACATAATCTAAAGACACCAAACCTAAGATGAAAGAAACATTAGAATTATCTGACCAAGATCTTAAAGCATGATTTCTTAAAAATGCTTCAATGAGCAATACAAACACACTTGATGAAAAAACTGGGAATCCCTCAGCAAAGAAATAGCATGTTTCAGGAAGGATATAGAAACTATAAAGAAGAACCAAAGTGGAAATTTTAGAACTAAAAAATATAATAATGAAATTTTAGAACAAAAAAATGTAATAATGAAAATCTCCAGATTTCATTCAGCAGCAGAATAGACAGAGGAAAAAAATCAGCGAAGTGGAAGACAGAACAATAGAAATTAACCAGTCTGAATAATAGAGAGAAAATAGACTGAAAAAGAAAAATGAACAAACCTGTGCGACGATGGCCAAACATCTAACACCCATGTCATCGAAGTTCCAAGAAGCAAAAAGAGGGCTAAACACTCAAAAAATGAACAATACATTTCTACATAATCTAATAATCAAAGAGGAAGTTTCAAAAATTAAAAAATACTTTGAACTAAATGAAAATGAAAGTAAACATATCAAAATTTGTAGGACACAATTAAAGCAGTGTTGAGAGGTAAATTTTTTTTTAATTTTTTTTATTAAATCATAACTTTGTACATTGATGTATTTATGGGGTTCAGGGTACTGCTTTGATACACACTGTGAAATGCTTACATTGAACTAAGTAACACATCCATCAGAATTAGAGAGGTAAATTTATGTCACTAAATGCTACACTAAGGAAGAAGAAAGTTTTCAAATCAATCATCTAAATGCTCCTCTCAAAAACCTCAAAAGAAAAGCAAAACAAAGCCAAAACAAAAAGGAAGAAGGCAGTAATAATGATAAGATCAGAAATCATGGATAGGATATATAAAAAAATAAATAATAGAGAAAATCAATGAAGCAAAGATCCAGTTCTTGGAAAAGATTAATAAAATTGACAAACCTCTAGCAAGACTGACAAAGAAAAAAAAGAAAGAAGACACAAATCAACAATATCAAAATCAAGCAGGTGAAATCACTACATACCCTGCAGACATCAGTGGATGGTAAGTGAATACCAAGAACAACTGCTCACACAAAAATTTGACACATTCAATAAAATGGATCAATTCCTTGAGGAACACAAAATACCATAATCCACCCAGTATGAATAGTCCTTTTTGCATAGCACTATATTATGTACATTTAATTCATAACCTAACTTCTCCCCCCAAAAAATCTTCAGACCCACATTGTTACATTTGATGAGGAATTAATATCAATGCTACACAATTTCTTTTGGGAAACAAAAGAAGAGTAAATACTTCCTTATTCATTTTAGAAGCTAACATTACCCTCATACCAAGACCAGATGAAAACTGTATAAAACAGAAAACCACAGACCACTATCCTTTACAAATACAGACACAAAAATCCTTACCAAAACAGTAGCAAATAAAATTCAGCAATATACAAAAAAGAATCACACACCATGACCAAGTGTGGTTTATTCTAGGACACAAGGACTGTTCAATATTCAAAAATCAATCAACATAACCCACCATATTAACAGGTAAAAGTAGAAAAATCACATGATCATATCAATCATTGCAGAAAAGCATTAGACAAAATTCAATACCCATTCGTGATTTAAAAAGAAAAAAACTCTCAGGAAAATAGGGCAGAAAGGAACTTCCTCAACTTAATAAATACACCTACCTCCAAAAACCTACAGCTAACATTAAACTTAATGGTGAAAAACTGAATGCTTTCTCCCTAGGGTCAGAAACAAGGCAAGATGTCCATTCTTACCAACATAAGAACATGAAAGGTGATGTTGGAAGTTCTCAACAGATGATGCTGGAGTAAACAGAAACCCACAGGAGAAATAAAGTGGACCTTGAGTAAATCCTCATATCTTATACCCAAATTAGCTCAAAATGAATCATGGACACGAATATAAGACACAAACCTATAAAATGTTATGAAAAAAAAAAAAAAAACAGGAGAAAATCTTGGCGATCTAGGGCTAGGCAATGAGTTCTTAAACTTCACTCCAAAAGTACAACTCACAAAAAGAAAATGTAATTAAGTTGGACTTCATCAGAATTAAAAATTTCTGTTCCAGGAAACCCCTATTAAAAAGATGCAAAAAAACAAGCTATACATGAGGAGAAAATATTTGCCATTCACTTATTCAACAAAGGACTATATTCAGAACATATTAAAAAATCTCAAAACTCAATGGTATAAGAGAACACATGACCCAATTAGAAAAAATGAACCAGGTATGGTGGTAAAAAGTAGAAAAGCTTAGCCAGGTATGGTGGCACATGGCTGTAGTCCCCACTACTTGGAAGACTGAGGCAGGAGAATCATCTGAGCCCAAGAGTTTAAGGTTGCTGTGAGCTGTGATCACACCACTGCACTCTAGCCCAGGAGACAGGGCAAGACTCATTCTCAAAAAAAGAAAAAAAAAAAAAAGTACATGAAAATATGTTCCGTGAACATCATTATTCATTAGGGAAATGCAAATCGAAATTTCACTCACATTAACCTGAAATGAAGTTACTTTTCAAAAAAAAAAAAAAAGAAAAGAAAAGAAAGAAAGAAAAGAATCATTGTCAAAAAAAGATTGAAACTTCACTAAAATATGACTCTGCACCTATCAAAGTAGCTAAAATAAGTAACAGTAACAACACCAAATGCTGGAGAAGATGCTGAGAGACTGCACCATTCAGACACTGCTGCTGGGAGGGGAAAACTGCACAGCTGCTCCAGCAAACAGCTTGGCAGTTTCTTTCCAAAGTCGACATAAAACTATTATGTGATCCAGCAGTTGCACTCCTGTGCACTTATCCCAGAGAAAAGAAGACTTATATTCACACACACATACAAAAATCCCTGTATATGGATGTTTGTAACAGCTTTATTCATAAAAGAAAAAAACTGGAAACCACTCAGATGTCCTTCTATGGGCAAATGATTAAACAGTCCATGGTGCATGCTTCCTGTGGGATATCACTCAGCAATAAAAAGATGGAACTCCTGATGCACACAGTAACCTGGAGGAACATCCAGAGAATTGTGCTTAATGAAAAAAAAAGGTCAGTCCCAAAAGGCTACACACTGTAAGATTCCATTTATATAACATTCTTGAAATAACATTACCGGAGTGAAGAACACATGGGTGGTTGCCTGGGCTACAAATGGAATGGGAAAGAAGGGAAGTGAGTGGGGCTACGAACAGCAGGGGAGTGTGGAGCAGTAGATCCTCTCATTCCTTTTTGGTGCCCACCAGAAGGCCCCTAGGTGACCTTAGCAAAAGACAATGCAGCTCCTGGCTTTGCCCCAATAGCCACATACAAAGCAAAGCCTTGGTTCTTTGGGTCAGTATTCAGGATGTGCCGAGTGGCAGAACACCCTGGGGATTATCTACCTCTCTGCTGTCTATCTGAGGCTGGATACACAGCAAAACCCCTCCTCCAAGGACTAAATGTGGTGGAGGTGACCTGGCCATATACAGACTTGGTCTAATTCTCTTTTTCAATGCTCTTAAGTTCCCCCAAGACCCTCTGAGCACCAGATTCTCTGAGGCACTGAACATTTTCCCCAGCCACGTGTCCTCCTGACATATTTCATCAGAAGTGAGCCTGATGTGGATCTCAACCTGGGCGTCAAAGGAGCCTACCTCTTCAGGACATGGTGACTGGAAGATGCTCCCCCAGAGGAAGTGTGGGACTTTTGGTGATACCTGGAGCCATGTCAGAACATCCCTGGACTGGTGAGGACAGTTTGGGGTGCTACACTTTGAGTAGATCAACAGGCTGCTATGTGTCCGGGAAGACCTAGAATGCAGGAAAAAGTAAAAGACCTGCATCAGCCTAACCTGGAGAGGAGAAGACTTGGGGAGAAAAGAGAACTGTGCTCTGTGAGGCCCCCTGAGTGACAGCTGGGACAGCCTGAAAGAAGCTACAGAGAAACGTAATTTTTTCCCTGGAGCTTCACAGTGATGGAATGGATTGCCTGGACCGAGATCAAGATCTGGAAGCAATGGAGATATTGAAGCTGATGATCCTTTGGAAGGAATGTTCTGGGCTAAATTCTTGGAGAATTTAAATATTTTCAGAACAGAGGTCGAAGTAGAACAGATAACTCTGTAAATCCTTATAGCATGAATCCTATGACTTCAAGAAACCAGACCAGGGATCAGGCCTGCTAGGAAGTCAGGATCCTGCTGAAGGTGGGGTCTTCACCCATGGACCTGGACAAATCTGAGGGTCCAACCACAGAGCGATCCTGGGGCCAAACCCTGGCTTTCTCCAGACCCAGATACCATGTTGACAACTCTGAAAGAGGAGGAAACCTCACCGGGAGAGCCCAGGTTGCTTTCCTGCAAGAACACAGCCACCTGGGAATCTCTGAAGTGTCCCAAGTCAAAGGCCTCCATCAGCCAGGAGCCAGTAGGCAAAGCTCCCTGGATCTCCTTCACTCGGCATCTCAACAGACTGGCTGAAGCCAGTGGCTGCTAAAGCCAGCTCAGCTGACCCAAGCCCCGCCTAAGGCTCACTGGCCCTCGCAAGACCACCTTGCAGGACACACAGCCAACCTGCCTTCTCACCCTCCCAGTCATTGCCTTAAACAAAAGTTAGCAAACTTTCTCTCTAAAGAACTTGAGAATAAACATTTTAGACTTTGTGAGCCATATAGTCTCTGTTGTAACTGTTCAACTCTGACACTGCAGCACAAAAGTGGCCAGAGGTAGTATGAAAATGAATGAGCATGTCTGTGTTCCAGTAAAACTCCAGGTGCAAAACCAGGTGGGGGTCCGGATCCAGCTCAGAGACCATAGTTTGTCCACCCTTCATCCGAGTAGCGTGGATTCTCCTGGATTCCAAGTTAGTTCCACCAGCGAGCCCTTCACCTCTGTGCCTAGCCAATTCTTCTGCCTTTTCCAGGACTTTTGGCTCCTTTGCAACTCATAAGGGCAAAGAACCCACCCCTGGGTATCTCCACTCTCCTGATTTCCTATCCTTTTCTCCCTGCTTCTTGGTATACTCTCCAACACCAAATGTCTTAGAGTTGCCTAAAGCTCCCCTCCAGGCCTTTACCCAGGCTGTCCCCTCTGCCTGGACTGCCCTTCCCAACCCTTCTTCCTTCCAGCTGCTTCTTCACAAGGCAGCTCAGCCCTCTGATCTTGCAGAAGGCACTCCCTGTACCACACTCGCTCACTCTGCAGCCCAGGTGGAGCCAGGGCCCCTCCTCTGCACTTTCATCATACTCCTTGATTTCCCCACTGTCTGAAAGGTGTGCCTGTGTTGGTCTGTCTCTCTGGTTAGGCTGTGAATTCCTGAAAGGCAGAAATGGTGTCTTACTCATCAGCGTGTCCTAGCCCAGAGCCCTGGGCTTGGAGCAGGTGCCCAGTAATGGCTGAAAGAACGATCACCTGGACAGATGGATGTGTCGCCACCTGTGGCCTCTTCTGGGGTCACCGTGCTCCGCAGGCACGTCTCATCTCCTAGCTGGTTGCCCTGGAGCTTTGTGCAATCGTCTCTCCACCCCCGCCCCATCTGCCTGTCTGCCATTTTCCCATTCAGTCCTCTCCTTAGAGAGTGGAGTCTGTGTGCTTCTTCCTCCTTCTCTGGACTTCAGGAGAGCCCCGTCTCTCTGCCACTTCAGCTATACTCAGAAGTGAGTGCTGCTCCAGCAGAGACAATCAAAGGCTTGAAGCGTTTCAGACTTGAGCATAAATAAGAACTTTTCAAACTGGAGCACATCATCACCATTAGGAGGCCCTCTGTTGGCTGTTAGTCAGGGGAGCCTGTAGATGCTGAGAGGCTGTCAGTGCAGGGAGAAGGAAAACTCAAGCCCAGATCCAGCGAGAGAGAGCACAGTGCTCACGTGGTAGGGAGAAATGGTGAAATGTAGCCAAGAAGAAAGCTGAAGTAGACCCTGCCTTCTCCAGCCCCTAATGGCTGTCAACATTCAAGCAAAACAGCTGCACACTCAGCCCCAGCCAGGCCTTGAGCTTTCCCTAACAGCAGGGGAAAAGGTTGGGAGTCTCAGCCCCTTGCACGGGTGGGCCCCAGAGAGCTCCGGACCTCCCCGTTTGCATGGATTCATTGGCTTCCCCAGGTCTGTCACATCAACCTGGGCCATGTCCCGAGCCCAGGTTCCAGGTGGCAGCATAACTCCTGGCCCAGCTCTTACCATCATTTTCTCTGGGTCCCACAATCCTTTCCTGAACACTCTGCTGTTACCGCCCACCTACACAGGGGAGGGGTGCACTGCATGGCTGTTCTGATCCTCTCCAAGCTCCACTTTCCTGAGATGCCTGCTGCCCCTCCTCACAGACCCCTGCGCCTGGTGACACCTGTACCAGCCTGGCTTACTTCACCTGGATTGGCAGCAACCTCAGGGACCTGCCCAACAGGCCTGGCCACCTCTGATCCGGATCAGTCCTGGCACCTCTCCTGCCCAAAGGCTGGTCCTGCCATGCCTGTAGAGTCCTCCTACCAAGCTATCACTCATGCCAGCCAGGTGCCTCACTGGGGAAGAAGCCCCTCCTTCTTCAAGCATTTTAAGGACTGGAAGTGACTCCTTGGGGAGGAGGGTTAAATCTTTGAGCTCTGAGACTGCTCCCCAGCAGCCCATCCCAGGGCCTAAGGCTCTCCTGGTCGAGCCAGTAAAGGGGCTGCCTGATACGCTTCTTCCAGGGTCTGTGGGGAGGTAGCATCCAGGTCTGCAGGCAGAGACCCTGACAGGAGTCCAGGAGCACCAGCTGGGGTGGCCAGGTGTTTCTAGCACAGGAAAAGGGTCCTGCCAGGGGCTGGTTCCACACAATGAGTTGCATCTACCTCCCCAGGCTGGGAGCAGAGTGGGAGAATCCTGGGCAGAGAGAGGTTGTCATCCAGGTCATGACCACTGTGGGTGGTAGGCATGATGGGCCTTTCACAGCAAAGGCTTATGCAGGAAGCTGCCCTGCCGGCTTCCCCTGACCCGGCTCCTGCGCTCAGCCTGGGGTAGTTAGCTTGGAAGGAATGATTTCCGAGGAGGGGGAGGGTAGGAAACGTCACGAGTGAGGCTGGAGAGGAGCACAGGACAGAAAGGCGGCATGCCTCTGATGGCCAAGGTGGAGTCCCCGAGATTCTCATGGCCACCTCCTACTGAGCAGCATCCGGGCCTAGCCCTGGGTGGTTGCCAGACCTCACTCTCATCAGGATTACAACTCTTCCTGGTAGACATGCCACCCTCATTTCAGTCAAGGGAAGGGAGGTTCAGGGGGTGACACCAAAAATGAGGGGGTCTGGATCCAGCGTTGCTCTGCCTCTGCGGCTGCACCCTCCCTCCACAGCAAGACGTGACACACACATGTGCCCCCCGACCCACCACTGCCAAGAAACACGTCCCAGAGGAAGGCGGGAAGAGCAGGAGCCGAGCCAGCCCCGGGAGGCAGGACTGGCAGGAGGGAGGGGAGCTTCGGGTGTGGAGTGGAAGGTAGGAGAGGGAGAAACCCCAGGCCCCCCAAGATAACTTGGCAGACGGAACCAGTGTGTGGCCAGCCTCTAAGCAGAGCTGTGACATGAGCAGTGCCACCCACAGTGACCAGACGATGGGTGCTGAGGGCTCAGCTTCGATCTCTATCATGCGCCATTCCTCTCCTGCTATCTTCCTCCTCCAGAGGTCTCTGAGTTTCCCAAAACATAATCCAGACTCTGCAGCATCTTACTTTTGGCAGCATTTCATCAATTAATCTTTCATCCACATTGATCCCCTGAAAAATGACTTCCTCATTATCCATCTTGCAGAGTTTCCACTTGGCAGCCTGAATGGTAAAGCATCTGTCAAACTCAAATTCTCTCTGGCGCAGTGGGAAGAGCCAGCGTTTGGGAGTCAAACCGGCCTGAGAAAGAGGCCCAGTTCTACTACCCTCCAGCTGTATGACCTTGAGTGAGTCACCGGGGCCCTCTGAACCTCGGTTTCCCCCATTGTAAGACAGGCTGAAAGTACTCCCCTCTTAACAAGGTTAATGAGAAAACAAAACTAACACAAGTCAGCCAAGATTTTTGTGAACCTCCTTAGAGATGTAAAGCCTATTTTAATTATTAGTGTTTGTCTCTGGTTCTTAGGCAAAGCTAAGGTCATAGGCTTGAAAGGTGTCCTCAGGGCTCCTTATCCCCCCACTGGCCAAAGAAAGCACAGCTTGCCCTATAAGGCAGAAGCCCAGATGTAATTAGAGCTAAAATGAAAGCCAAAAATGGAGGGGCTCCTTCCAGTTGCAAAAAGAAAACATGAAAAAAAAAAAAAAAAGTGCAACTTTACTCATTATAAGGAAAATGAAGATTAAAACTATATCAAGACTTCATTTCTCATCGTCTAAATGGCAAAACTCCAAGAGTTTGACAACCAGTCCTATTTGTGAAACTGGAGGAGAACAGGCATCCTCACACACTGCTGGTGGGAATGGGAAAGGTTTCAGGTCCTAAACGGGGAGATTGGCAATATGGAGAAAAAGGACATATTTGTTCATTTTTTTAAGCCATAATCCCACATCTAGGAATTCATTCTAAAGGAGCACTGATAAAACATGAAGGGGGAAAGAATGAACAAAACGATTCATTGCAGCAATATTTATAAAAGCAAAAGATTAGAAACCACCCAACACCCTTATTAAGAGGGGACGGATTCAGTGAACTATGAGACGTCTGTGTGAAGGTGCACGAGGCACCTATAGAAAAGAGGAAGAGGATCTGTAAGTCCTACTGTGGACAGTTCCCCAAGACGGTGGTCCCCTATCCCTGCAGACTGGCACCCATGGCCTGTCAGGAACCCGGGCACACAGCAGGAGGTGAGAGGCAGAGACCAAGTGATGCTTCATCTGTGTTCACAGCCACTCGGCACTGCTGGCATCATCACCTGTGCTCACCTCCTGTCACATCACTGGTGGCATTAGATTCTCATAAGAGCACAGACTCTACTGTGAACTCTGAACCGGAGGGATCTAGTGAGAATCTAATGCCCCCTCCATCCATGGAAAAATTGTTCTCCATAAAACTAGTCCCTGGTGCCAAAAAGGGTAGGGACTGCTGCTCTAAGACACTAGAATAAGTGAAGAAAGCACACTGGAAGAAAGCATTGCTCAGTATTATTCTACCATTGATCTAAGAGAGAGGGGATACGTATACCTATTTGCGTATAAGGTTTTGTTGGGGTTTTTTTCCCCAAGACAGAGTCTCACTATGTCGCTCTTGGTAGAGTGCAGCTCACAGCAACCTCAAACTCTTGGGCTTAAGCAATTCTCTTGCCTCAGCCTCCCAAGTAGCTGGGACTAAAGGCACCTGCCACAATGTTGTAGTTGTCATTGTTGTTTAGCAGGCCCGGGTGAGGTTTGAACTTGCCAGCCTTGGTGTATGTGGCTGACACCCTAACCACTGAGCAACGGGTACAGAGCCTACCTATAAGGTTTTTAAATGAACAGTGAAAGGAAAGTTGCACTCTTTAGGCATCTTCCATTTTCACAGGCCATCCTCTGGCTCCTTCCAGCCACCTGCAACAACCAGCTGCGCACACCTGCAGCCTGGCACGGCCCCTGCCCACGTTGCACTGCTCATCTCCTGCCTGTCCCTCTGAGATGTCTTGGCCACTGCTGACAAACACACCTGGGAGTTCAAGTGTGTTAATGCTCCCTAGGACATTCCTTGACCAACAGGGGACCAGAGCACAGGAGATGCGGGTCAATACTTTGGTGTCTTAAGCCAACAATTCAGGGGCACATTCTCCACGGTTTCCCAGAGGTCCTCTCTGGGCCTGAGTTTCGGCTGCCCGTGGTAGTCAGCTCCGTAACACATGCTCAGAATGCCTGTCCTTCCTTCCTTTTGTTTCCTTCTTCCACAGTCTCTCATGACTGTCCCCAGGGGTCACCTTCCAAAATTAATTAACTAGACACAGTCAATGTCTCAGACTCTTTGTGGAAAAACCCAAAGTGCGGCAAAGGATAAACCATTACAAAATCCAAACGATTACCTACAGGGGCAGGAGAGAATCCAGTAGAGAGAACAGGAATAGAAATATATTCAATGCATTTTTTTTACATTTTGCATTTGACTTTTGATACATTTAAATATTTTACATAATTTTAAAATAAAATTCCAAAAGGTAATTTCTAAAATTGAAAGTAAAATGAAACAAACCTAAATGTGTATAATGCTGGAGGCATAATCACGCAGAGAACAACTATTCCAAGTGACTTTAAAATACATTAAAGTATATTTTGAAAGTTAAAAATAAACTATTTTCAGTAGTCACATTGTTAATGGCAGGCTTGCTATTGCTCTTCTGAGATTGTTATATGTGTACTATATGATAAAGCAAAAAGCAATTATACTGATGTCATTGGGAGCCTGGATTTCTCATATTGAAAAAAGATATAAGATTGTTGACTTTTTAAAAAATCTACAGCTTTGCATTTCAGTTAGAAGTGTCAGTTAAAAAAACTTACGGTATATCTAATCTGTAAAAATAAATATCTATTTTCCAGTTATCTCTCCATACAGCCAAGAAATAATGATTAAAATGATTAGAAACACTACAAAAAAAAAAAGTCCTAGGACTCAAATTGTAGTTGTTTAAAACAATTTATCAGTTACAAAAAAAAAAAAAGCAAAGATTCTTGGAGAAATGGCTGATTCCAGATTACAGCAAGAATATACAATATGAGCCTGGAACTCTTGTAATATCAGGAAGCAAAGAAGTATCAAAGACCAGTAGGCTTGTGGCAAAGGGTCTGAAGAAGCCCCTTGAGTAAGCTCCTCCTGGTCAGCCAATGATGGGACGGGCAACAGGAACACCAGTACAGACACACACTGCCCAGAGGAACTGCATCAGATGGGTTTACAAATGACACTGTGGTAAATAGAAAGAAAACAGAATTTTCCTGCCTTTTTGATATGACTGTACATAAGAATAATTAAACAGCTCATGAGAGAAAATTCCTACACATAGAAGTATTCCAATTTGATAGACAAAAAAGAAATGATAGAAGTAGACTATCACCATTTTGCAATCCAGCCAATGTGAATGGATGGACCCAGACAATGATCATCAATGGTTGTAACATCACAACTGTACATGTAGAAGAGACAACTAGATATTATGTGTCTCTTGATGGACTACCTGTGACTAGTCCAGTCTAAAATCAAAAACCTGAATCTGTCCAAACCCCTAGAGCAGTGTTTTTTGACCTTTTTTATCTCATAGCACACTTGAACTTATAGTTAAACTTTCACGGCACACTTAAATTACGTTGATTAAAAAAAAACAGTGAAAAAATATATGCTTACTGTGGTTTGAACTTCTTTCAAAAATAATTTAAGTAATCATCTTTTAAAATGTTTGCACCACACCCAAGATTGTCCTGCAGAACACCGGTTGAAAATCACTGCCCTAGGTCAACCTACCAAGGCAGAGTAAATACAGGAGACAGAGGAACGAGCTAACAATACCACAGGGAGACACCACATATTCAGACTGCAAGAAAGACCAACTGCAAGACAAAAGGCACGGTTTCTTCAACCAGACAACTTTAAAGAAAAAAAAGTTCAGGGCCCTACAAATAAAAGGGACTTGAGAGATGTATCAACAGCTGCAAAGTAGGAGGCTTATTGGATCCAGGTAGGCTTGGTATGAACACCAAACACAGGACTCAGCTGTGCCATGCTCCACAGAGTACAATGGAGCTCGGGATTTTACTGGCCTATTGGGGAAACCTTCCCTGGCCCTTCAATCTACCACCCCTCACTCACAACACCCCCTCCAGCCCTTTCCTCATGGCATCAGCCCTGAACCGTGTATCCTGCTCCATTGCCTTAATCCCATCCTGTTCTTCCATTTCCTGTTTACAAGCCTCATGGTGCATTCTCCTGTTTCTGACTTTATCCATCCCTCCAGAGGGACACTTGATATTACTGTCCCGCTAAGTCCTTCCCTCACTAGCCCATTCTCCAATCCAGGTCCTCCCTCCAGCCATGCTGCCTCACTGCTTTGAGTAAATCACATGCCAATGGTCCCCCAGTCCCCAGATGCCACAGGTCACCTCTCGGCTCCCTGGGCCCCTCAGTGCCACCCCACAGTGCACATACTCTTCTGAATGCATCCATCCACTCTATGCCCAGCCACTTTTCAGGGAATCAGGGAATGTCAGAGTGGGAACTGTCCTGCTTATGCCAATGGATATTAGTCCTGGGCCTCCCAGAGGACCTCCTCCCAAGGAGTCTAACAGATAAAACTCTGCCCACCAGGCTGGACTGACTGAGCCTGGCCCAACAGAAGTGAGGCATGGTAGGAACAAGCTTCCCTTCACACACTCACAGAGGGCTAAACAATGATCTCATGACTCCTAGGGCTATCTTTTAGTCCAGGCGAACTGTCTTGGTGAGGGTCAGGGAAGAGAGATCAGCCTCTAATCCTTTGCAAGATTCAGAAGACTTTGGGGATGGCATGGCAACTAGGAACATTAAGATCAGGTGAGTCATCCAGCCTCAGAATGGGAGGCCCATTTTCACATATATAATAAAAGGGCCGCTCAGAGCTAACCAAAGAGATGACCAGCCCCTTTTTGAAAATAAACAATTGCTAGGACTAGGTACCTTGTACATGTGTGTTCGTTTTCCTTTCTTTTTTTTTTTAAGTAAAAATTGACAAGTAGCTGAATAATTTCTATTAGGATATATGATAACACAGGCCAAAAGAAAATGAAATTAAAAAAAAGAAAGCATTCTTGCAGGAGAAAAGTAACACAAACATAGCAACATAAAAAGCAATTCCACTGTCAAAACCAGCTGTGATCATCAGAAAGTTTGCTCTTGCCCTAGGTCCCCACCTTCCTCCCGCAATGACACTCCTTTGCAAAGCTTCGGTCTTCTGAAGAGAAAGGGAAAAGTTCCTTGGGCAGCCATATGTGGGAGGTGTCATGCTAGGCATATAATTCTGAAAATGCTGAAGAATGAGCATCTCTTTTTCCATTTTACTGAGTAGGCACCGAAACTTGAGGAGGTCATGTGATTTGATTATTGTCACCTGGTAAACATGAAGGAACTAGCATGTGAACCCAAGCCCGTCTGGCTCCAAGGCTCCTGCTCTTTATTCAACCCTCTGCTGCCTGTGGTCGAAATCAGAATGTCTAATTCTCTCTTCCCATGAGAGCCCTTCACATTTTGAAAAACAACCATCAGCTCCCTGCCTATTCCATGTTCCCAGACGGATGTTCTGCAGCCCAAATAGTTCCAATCCCTTTATCAGCCAGCATGACATGGCTTCAAATCTTTGCATCTTTCTTCTTTCAATATGTTCCAATTTGCTCAAATCCCCTTAAACATGTAAGGCCCCAAAATGGACACAGATTTTCAGATCTGCCTGATGGGCTGACCAAAGCCAAGCCTGCAGGGATTATCTCCCTCTTTGATCTGGAATCCACGCTGATGGCAGCACAGCTCAGGATGGATTCATTAGCTTTGCTGACAGCCACGGCCCATGGCTGCCTCATAATGAGTGTTCACTCAGCTAAAGCTCCCCAGAGCTTTGTGTCCCAGCTTCTGCTAAGCCAGCTTTCCTCTTCTTAAACTTGGGCAATTTGTTGTTTTGAACCTCAATTCAGGATTTTCCTATTATTGATTTCAATCCCATTCAATAACACACACCCAACCAGCAAGCTGGGTGCAAGCACTGGTTGCTGGGGAGCGGCTAGAGAGGCACCAGGTTACTACTGAGGGCCACGCCGCTGTTCTCCACTCTAGCCTGGCTTAGAGCTCCCGGGGGCACTCCTGCATCACCCCTCCAATCCCCCAAGAGGGCCTGATATACGCTGCAGTCTTCTCCCGACAGCTGCTGTGTCCTTCCTCCAGCGCACAGCCACTCCTTGAAAACTGCCAGGCCTCTGGAGGAGTTTTGAGTGACCAGAGCTATGCCAACCAGGGTATTTTTCACAGAGAGTGAGTGGCTGCCAAAAACATTTCAAAAGATGATTTACTTCTTCTTTGAGGGTTGTTTACACCACAGCTCTCTGTTCCCATCAGAGCCTGTGCCTCTCATGAAAAACCTGTCACTATTTGTGATCTGAGAGGTGCCTGTTTACCTGAAGGAAGAAACCTCATGTTTCTTGCCACACAGGAAATAGAGCCAGGTCTCCTCTCTCATCCAGGATGTGCTCACCTCGCCTGACAGTGCAGGTGGAAGGGCAGGTGGAAGGACAGGGGTCATCGGCTGACCCAGGCCCAGACCCTGCCCCACTGAGGTCGTCTGTAGCTTGAGGTCCCACTTTATGTCACCTGTACCCTCTGGGAAGCTGACAGTGCCTGGGGTGACTTATGAAATATTCAGCCCCAAACAGCCAGAAGACTGGAGTATAATTCTGGCCCTTTCCAATTGGTCAACCCGAAGCTGGAGTTTTAGCTGATTGTCTGGAGACCTGGTTTGGTATAAATGGTGGCCACATGGTATCATGATAAGAGCACTAAGCTGGGAGCCAGAAGACCTAGATTTGGATTCAGACTCTACCACTAACCAGCTACGGGACTTTGGGCAAGTCATTTACACTCTCTGAGCCTCAGTTTCCCCATATGCCACCATAGAGTGCTAACACACAGACTCTCCAAAGACAGGTTACATTGCAACACTATATAGCATTAGGGGTCATGGGCATGACTATGGAGTCAGAGTGCACATAGTAAATGCTCAATCGTTCTTGTTCCTATTTTTATCCCTAATGCAAACAGGCCTAGCCTTAGCTATCAATATTTAAATGAGCTGCCTTAGAGACAACCAGTGAAATGGAGGCTCTGTTCCTCTGATAGAGATTCTCTTCAGTTGGAGGTCCCTCGGGGCAAGAGTGCAGGAGGCACCCATGACAAAGCTTCACAAAGCTTCACAAAGGCCTGGGATGTCAGTGTAGCATGGGATTTTTACACAGCCACCTGAGACTGTTTCATAGGCAGGATCAACACAGCTCTCCTTCCCCCAACACAGCCCACACCGCAGGCTCCTCTGACTGACTAAGTAGGAGTTAGGAAGAGGCTGAGGGTTCTCTGATTCCTTCCTGGGTCCCCAGGCTGTACCAGCAAGGCAGATCCTGGGGTGTGCCCCTCCTTTCTTGCTGCTGTGCCAGGCGCTCTGTAGGAAGGAGAGCCAGCTTAGTGAAAGGCCTTTCTTCTCCAGGAAAGGCCCATTGAGATCACAGTGGGAAAGAGCTACAAATGGTTCAGGCATAGCTGAGGAGCTGGACTCTGGACTGCTAGGAGAAGAAGATGAAATTCATGATGGCCTTTTCCTGAGCTGAGCACTGCCCCCTGAGTGAATGCAGGACAAGGCCTGCAGGACTGAAGGTCACAGCCTCGTGGCTCTTGCTAATTTACCATGTGCCTAAAGTAGGCTTGAGGGAGGTTTATAAATGACAGTGCTGTTTTCCCAGCTGAGACCTCAACCTGTTGAGAGGGAAGACAGAAGTTGCAGCTCTATGACTGAAAAGGCTGATGCAGGAGTGCGTGCAGGTAAGCAGCAAAAAAGTGCTGTTGGGCTCTGCCATTTACCTGCTGTGTGACTTTGTACAGGTTACTTAGTCTTTTTCTATAAACCTCGATTTTCTTTTCTGTAAACGGTGCAATAGCAGTGCCTACCCCGGAGTGTGGTGATGATCATTTTGGAACAATGCCAGGACTGTGGTTGTTGATGACGATCTGTGTGGCCGATATTTAGCAAAGGCCCCTTTAAGGATGTGAACAAAATGGAACAAAAGCGAAATGCCCGCGTAGGGGAAAAGAGGTAAATGGGAAATCTCTGTACCTTCTGCTCAATTTTGCTGTGACCCTAAAACTGCTCTAAAAAAAAAAAAAAAAAAAAAGTCTATTTGAGAAAGAAAAAAGGGAATCCCCTGCCCTGTCCCCCTGACTTGAGCAGACTGGATCCCAGAGGTGCTTTGGCATCTGCCCTCATCTGCTATCTCCTTGGTGCAGAATGTACCAGAGCCTTGGGCATTACAGGGACTCATATGTCCCCGGGACCAGACCTCCACAGCAAATAATGATGAAGACATCTTAAAGTGAAGGGGGGCCTTTGAAGAGGAGGAAGTAGCCCTTATGGAAACAGTTAAAAATTAACAGAACCAAGTACAGAGTGGTCGAGCAGGAGAAGATGGGTATTTCAACATGGGAAGGAACTTATCTAAAAGCAGGTGGAACACAGGTCAGATGGCACCAGTACTGACCACTCCACAGGGAGCAGTTAAGATGAAAAATAAAGATTAAAAAAAAAAAGACATTATTACCATAGATGAATGTAGTTTATAGAATATATAAGTAGGACCCTGAGCAGGTGAGCCATTTCCACCAACCCTCTACTGTTGAACTTTATCTTGACTTTGAAGAGCTTTCCTTTGTCTTTCAATAAACTCTGAATGTGGTGGTGCCAGCTCAGTGGGTAGGGCGCCAGCCACATGCACCAGGGCTGGTGGGTTAGAACCCAGCCCAAGTCTGCTAAAACAAAAAGTACCTGGGCATTGTGTCAGGTGCCTGTAGTCTCAGCTACTCGGGAGGCTGAGGCAAGAGAATCTCTTGACCCAGGCGTTTGAGATTGCTGTGAGCCGCTGCCACAGCACTCTGCTGGCTCTCTACCCAGGGCAACAAAGTGAGACTCAGTCTCAATTTAAAAAACCAATACTGTTAAAAGGCTCAGCACCCGCAGGACAGTGATTACGGCACCAATGACATGCACCAAAGCTAGTGGGTTCAAAACCAGCCTGGGCCTGCTAAACAATGACAACTGCAATAAAAAAATAGTCAGGTATTGTGGTGGGCGCCTGTAGTCCCAGCTACTTGGGAGGCTGAGGCAAGAGAATCGCTTAAGGCCAAGAGTTTGAGGTTGCTGTGAGCTGTGACGCCACGATACTCTACCAAGGGCAATATAGTGAGACTCTGTCTCAAAAAAAGAAACCTCTGAATGTGTTAACATAGTGGGTGTCTTCTTCTATTCATCCTGGATGTCCTGTTGTCTCAGAAAAGAAGTTCCAATTGAGAGACTCTGGCAAGGGAACTCGAAGGGTGTTTCTCAGAAGGTAGTTGGTCGGCAGCCCGATGGGGTGGCAACCAAGGCTTTTCTCTGTACTTTTTCCTGTGAGAGGCTGTCCTTCTTGTAACAGGGAGCAGTCCTAGCTGGAGGCCTTCTCTGTTTTAGTTTTTGTTGTTTGTCTGGTATCTTTCAATTCCTCGACCACCCAAGAACCCACAGTTTAAAGTTCTAGCATGCTTTCAAAAGGATGGTCCACACAGGTCAAGACTCCCCTGGACCAGAATACATAACTCAAACAAAGAAAATAAGAGGGCCTTGAGATCACCCATAAGTGATGACATTAACAAAGACAGGGACCCCAAACACCTATCCCTTGAGTCCCAGAGGCTGCTCCCTGCTGAAGTCCCAGGGCCCCAGCATGGGGTCGTAACACTAATTTCTCCAATCTCCATGGGAAGGGACAAGGGAGCTTCTTGTAGAAACAGCTGTACCAGCAGCATCACACTTCCCTGAAAGAGTCAGTGCAGTCACCTGCCATAACAGAAAAGCCAATACCCTAGAAGCCGCAGTTAAATCCAGGCCCCACAGCATCATCCACCCCTCCCCCAGGCCCAGGCCCAGGCCCAGCCCCATCCCTGGTCCTGGCCCAGAGGAGGCTTCTCAGTCAGACCCAGCACCACATTCCTTCCTCCCAAGCGCAGGCAGACCCCTGCCCCCTGGGCAAGTGAGTACCCCTGGGCCCCACCAGCACCCACAGAGCCAGGCAATTAAACTTGCCTTTATTGGGGCCCTGAGGGTTATAAACAAGCAGGCCTGACATGTGGGTCATTCCTGAGACTCCTGCTTCATTGGCTTTAGAGGCCCCTTGGCGGTAAAGAATTTCAAAGCTGCTAACGCCATAGTATATTAAAGTGGAATAAATTCCTCTGAATGGTCCTCAGGTGAGAACCAGTCTTAGCAAACACCTCCCGGCTGCCACTTGTAGGACCCAACACTGACCCCTGGTGGTCTCCGCACCAGTGGACGCCCAGCCTTTCCCGTGTTGATCCCGGAGACTCTTCTGTCTGTGACACCTTCCCTCCCTTTGTCCCTCTCTCTGGGTCTCCACATATATGTGGCTTACTCTCTGTGCCTTGTGTCTCTCTCTCCTGCCAGGCTCTCCATCCCTTAGAAAGGTATGTGTAATAGGATATTAGAATGAGACTCTTTTTGCCTTAGTTTCAACCAAGGCATCAATATGTGAGAGATCAGAGATATCAGATACCAAAATGAGTGTCCAATGGACATCCTCAGATACACAAATCCACTAAGGATATAGACCCAAGAACTTATTCCATAATCTTTTAGATATTCTTATATTCAAAAGAAGGCTGTCCTCACTCACCTTTCTGCTGGCCCCACATTCCTCACCCATGCTCCCTACACTGTGTTGACGTCACCTGATCACCTGATCACCTCTGTGTCCCAAGGACAGAGGCTTTCAGGCCTCCCTGCCTTGGTTTATGCTGCTTTTTCTCCCTGGAATGCCTTTCCCTGCCTTTCGCCTCATAATCCTACTTATCCTTCATGGTCAACCTCAATTACCTCTCCTTCCTAAAGCCATCCTAGTTGAAAATGAATTGCACCCTCCTCTGGGCTCCCACCTGGGCTCTTACAACAGCTCTCAGTCCTTTCCACCCCGAATCATAGAATGTATGTACACGTCTGTCTCGTGGACCAGCCTCTGAGGTCCTCAGGGTGTGGGCTACTTCTGAGTCATGCCTGGCAGAGCGTATATACATTGGTAAATGAGTTAACAAGTGGACCTTAATGGAGAGTTTTCTCTGTTCTCAGCATCAAAGATAAGATAGAAATCACTTCCTAAGTCCCTTGAGGGTGGGGTAAGGTTGCAGCAAAAGCCAGTGCTCAGAGCAGAGAGTGGTAGAATGTCCCTTTCTTCCTTGTCCTTCTGCACAGACATCAGAGACCTCTCCCAGTACCTGGTTGGCAGCTGTCACTGCCGTGCCACACACCTGCTTTAAGGCCAGGACCAAAAAGCTGTGTCTGCACAACCCACAACTTCAGGGCCAGTGTCTAGACAACCTGTATCTATAAAGTCCGAACTACATAATATGCTTTTGTAACTCCTGTGTGTAAAATCCAAAACTCTAGTAGAACACTACCACCGGCATATTGACATTGATATAATCCACCCATCTCGTTCTGATTCGTGTCTCTTTAACCTTTGCCTCTACAAGGTGTCTGTACACTGTACATCTGTATAATCCCCCTGTACACAATTCTGTCCTAGGAAGTCCATGTCTACACCACAAGCCCAAGCTGTCACATGGGTTTCTGTACACCACGTGTCTGGGCAAAGAATGAATGGCCAACCTGGGCAGGTTCTGTCTGTGACCCATTTTGAAAGCAACACCTTCCTGCTTAATTCAGATCTCAGGATGGTGACTGCAAAACGCATCTGGATGGTCCCCCAGAAGGGGTTCCTTTATCTCAGGATCTCATAAGACAGGATAAAAGTTAAATGAGAAGAAATGAAAACCTCACAGGGAAATAGCATTTAAAAAAAAGATTCTCCACTACATTTTTGAAGTAATCAGATAGATTATATTTTATTTATAAAATAAAATTTTAAACGAAATATGCTTCTCTTTTAAAATAATCACAACTTCCCTTTTATACTAATTAAGTTAATTAGTATTGCCTATAGTCATATAGTCACATAACCATCATGAAGTTTAAAGTCAGGTAAGGTGAGGAGACCAACCTCTCCCAGAAAATATGGTTTATAACTTTAAGCAAGAAAGAAAAAGACATACCATTTTCTACAAGAAAACATGTAACAAATATCCTTAATTATAATGAGGGTATTCTTTAATAAATATTTCCTATAACATAATTTCAGAGTCTCGAGCTTAAAAACTGTGGGTAACGTAGACGTTTTTAATATTGAGGCAAATTTCTCTGTCCAAATAAGCACACTCAGAAACTCAACATCATGATAACAACATATAGGTTATGCATAAATTATAATTTAAGTTTTAGGGTACACAGTATATAAATAGTCACTGAGATTTAAGCCATCTAAGCCTGTTTCTCAGTGGAATGTCAGCATTTGGAGTAAAGAATATTCTCCTACTGTGTCAGGCTGTGTATTGCAGGACGTTCAGCTTTCTTGGCCCTGCCCACTAAATAGCAAGGACATCCCAGCCCATGTGACAGCCAGAAACACTCCCACACATCTCCAAACACACCCCAAAGCAGGGGAGGGTGCTGACCCCCGCTAAGAATCACTAGTCTACACAAGGACTAATTTCTTACCCAGGACTCTGCCTACTCAAAGCAGGTGGGTGGATAACTCTTTAAAGTTTCTTCCAACGTTGCCTTTAACTTTAATTTTTTAATTGAAATTTTTACTGAGTTAATAGTAAAATCATGCAGCTGTAAGAACAAATACAGAGAGATCCTTTGTACACTTTGCCCAGCTCCCAGCAATGATAATGAAACTTGTTTTGTTTTGCAAAACTCTAGTAGAACACCACCAGCAGCATATTGACATTGATACAGCCACCCATCTCTTTCTCATTTCCCAAGTATTACTTGCACTTATTTTGTGTTTGTGGATGTGTGTGTATTAAGTTCCATACAATTGTATCACCTGTGTGGACTCTTATAGTCATCACACAGTCAGGACACTGAACAACACATCCCTCATTTGACTTTTCACGACCACACCTATGTTCCTTCCTCACGGCTCCACTTCTCCCAGTCCCTAACCTTTGGAAACCACTACTCTGTCCCCCATCTCTAAAATGTTCTCATTTCAAGAATGTTATATAAATGGAATATTACAGTATAATAGGCAACCTTTGGGGGCTGGCTTTTTTCTCTCAGCAAAATTCTCTACAGAGTCATACAAGTTGTCGCATATATCAAAATAGGTAGTTTTGTTCCTTTTATGGCTGAGTAATATTCCATGATATGTATGTGCCACAGTTACTAATAATTTAGCCACTCAATGTTAAAAGCCATCAGGACTGATTCCAGTTTTTAGCTCTTCACAAATAAAGTGGCCATAAATATTTTTGCACTGCTTTTTGTGCGAACGTAAGTCTTCATTTCTTTGGGATAAATATCTGAGAGTGCGTTGCTAGGCAGTATGGCAGTTGCATTTTTTGGTATTTTATATCTTCTCCACATTTTCTAGTGGGATTGTTTGGCTTTTTTACTGTCGGGTTTTGAGAGTTCTTTATATACTCTAGATAATAGTTCTTTGTCAAATATGTGGTTTGCAAATACTTTTCTCAGTCTATAGCTTGTTTTTCCACCCTCCTCACATGGGATTTCACAGAGCAAATGTTTGTAATTTTCATGAGGTCTAATTTATTCATTTTCAAATTGTGCTTTTGTTGGCAAGTCTAAGAACTTTTGCCTGGCTCTGGACCCCAAAGATTGTATTCTATTTTTTAATAGAATGGCTTTATGGTTTTATACATAAGTCTGTGATCCATTCTGAGTTTGATTTTTTTTAAGACATGAGGCTTAGGTCGATATTCATTTCTTCTGACTGTGTATGCAATTGCTCAAATACCATTTGTTGAAAAGTCTACCTAACTTTAATTTTAATCTAGGCTAAATCAAAAATGTTTGAGATTCATAGCCATTTCACATACACACAGGAGTAAACAACATAGACTCTATTAACAGTCAATATAAGTATCATATTTAAGCTAGTTACTAACCATTTTAAATAGTGATATTAAACATAGTTTCATAAAAAATACTTGCTACATATACCACAGTTGAAGGTCAAATACAAGGCATTCTTTTTTGTTGTTGTTTGTTTGTTTGTTTGCTTTTTGAAACAGAGTCTCGCTCTGTTACCCTGGGTAGAGTGCCATTGCATCCTAGCTCACAGCACCCTCAAATTCTCAGGCTCAAGAGATTCCCCCTTACGTCAGCCTCTTCAGTGACTGGGACCACAGGCACCTGCCTCAATGCCTGGCTAATTTTTCTATTTTTAATAGAGACGGGTTCTCACCTTTGCTCAGGCTGATTTTGAACTCTTGAGCTCAGGCGATCCACCTACCTCAACCTCCCAGAGTGCCAGGATTACAGGTGTGAGCCACTGTGCCCCACCAGGGCATTATTAAATATTGAGGAAACAAGACAAACAACTGATAGAAAAAGGAGCAAAAGTCCTAAAGAGTTCCCCTAAAAAAAAAAAAAAAAAAAAGCTATAAAATGGCCCTTACATGTATGAGAAGTTGTCCGACTTATAACCAGAGAAATGAAACTACACTGAAATGTCACCTATCACTTATGAAATTAGCAAATATTTTAAAACTTGGCAACACTCTGTGTAGACAAGACAAGGGAAAAACAGGCCCTCTCACACATTGCGGTGAGAATATGGAGGGCAATTTGGCAGCATTTGACAGATCTAGGTATGCAATTATATTTTGTTCTAGAAATCCCACTTCTAGGAATTTACTCTGAAAATACACCTATCGTGATACACAGTTATGTACAGGTTTGTGCATTGCAGCATTATTTGTAATTGCAAAATGTTGAAAACAACCTAAATGCTCATACGTGGGAGATTAGTTGAATAAATTATATTCATGCAGTGAAGTACTACGCAATGGTTAAAGAAAATGGAGATAATTTCCAGGACATATTGTGTAAGTAAATAAGCAAAGTGCAAAAGAATATATATATAGTATTCTGCCTTTTGTGCAGGAAGAGGAAAAAAGAAAATTACACTAACTTGCTTACCTAAGTGCAAAAGGAAATTGAGAAAAAATAAGCTAGAAAGTAATGAGAATGGTTACCTATAGGAGTAGATGGGAACCAGGTGGATAGGACAGGGATATTTCAGTGAGGGTAACTTTTTTAAGAGTTTGAAGGTTGGAATCATGTTAATGTTTTCAATACGTCTTTTAAAATGTAATCAAATCAATAGGACATCAGTTTAAAAACTCAGAATTGGTATACGAACAACAAGAAAAAAAGCTTCATCATAATTTAACATAGCCATAAAGAAGGGAGGAGATGAGAGAACTCATCTAAGCAACTTTTGAACCCAGAGCTTGGACTAGTGCTCTCAATCTACAGACAAAAAGAACTGTAAATAAATAATTCCACTTATAGGCTTGTTTTTTGCAGCAGGATGGGTTAGTAGTTCTGAACCTAAGTACTGAGGAAAAAATGGCATTTAGCAAATGAATAAACAGAGGAACATGTTGGGAGCCAGGTGTCTCATCGTGAGAGGCAGCTATGATAGATATGGAGTAGGAGAAGCTTAGGACGAGACCCAGGAGAGAGGATTGGAATTACAGGTATCAGATAGATGGAGGTGAGTGTGTGAGCGCACGTGCATAGTGTGTGTGTGTTTCTAGATCTGCAATCTATAAGGGCCTAGAAATTATGATATACCAGTAGCAATGAGCACATTTACTGCCCAGATCTTCTAATTATTATTTCTTATAATATTATAAGGAGCCAAGGTGTCTTGAAGAAATAGATGATTCCAAAGCTTAGACAAGAAGGACCTGGAATATTTTGTCACAGAAAGCAGAAAAGTGTTCATAGAATGATAGGAGCCTAATAAAGAACATAAGAACCAATTTGAGGAGGCTTCCACTGGCCAATCTGGATTAATGTGAACATCAGAATATGTAGTGATAGTAATGAGTTACAACCCATTGAATAACATAAGATTCTCTGAGTGTGTACTGATGCAATTGAATAAATGAATAAATAAGCAGGAGATAAGAGAAAGATCTTCCTTATAGAATTATGCAAACAGGGCTGGGCTAGGTGGCTCTTGCCTATAATATCAGCACTTTAGAATTATGCCAACAAATTAATGTAGAAGAAATAATGGAGTTGGAAAAATCACCATTTTGCAATCACTATTTTGTAATAATAGATTCAAGTGTTAAACACAGCTTATGGGAGGCTGTTGTTTTGGACTAGGTCCCAGCAGACAGGACTAAACAAGCATGGAAAGGCCAGGTGCAATGGCTCATGTCTATAATCCTAATACTCGGGGAGGCTCAAGAGTTCATGACCAGCCTGAGTAAGAGCAAGACCCCATCTCTACTAAAAATGGAAAGACTTAGCCAGGCATTGTGGTGGGCATCTGTAGTCCCAGCTACTTAAGAAGCTGAGACAAGAGAATTGTTTGAACCCAGGAGTTTGAAGTTGCTGTGAGCTAGACTGATGCCCCAGCACTCTAACCTGGTACAACAGGGTGAGACTCCATCTCAAAAAAAATACCACATCACCAAGCTGAACTTTGAAATGGGCAAATTTTCCAAACTACAGGAGATTCTGGTCAACCTGAGTCAGTATGGTAAGGAAGATCCTTCTGTTTTAACTCCACAAGGAAAGTAACTCTGAAATGACCATTCTGTTTTTTTGTTCTGTTTCTGATCTCTTCATCCCTTTTCTGCCTATAAAGCCAGTTTTCTGAACAGCTCATGGAAACACTCATTCTTAATGAGGTGTTGCCCAATTCTAGAATCACAAACAAAAGCCAATCATATCTTTAAACTAAATTCATTTTCATTTTGTCTTTTGACACAAGCAAAAATTATCAAAGGATACTAAAACTAGTGAGTGATAGTTTGACAAGGAACAGGACATTTATGTAGTTTCAAAGTACATTCATACAAATCACCTACTAACTGCAAAGGAGAAATTAACAACTCACAGCAGAGAAACCTAGAGGACATCAGCTGAACTAAGGGATCAATGCTACCGTCACCAATAACGAGACCAGACAACATGACACACCTTTTAACAGCACGTCCTAGGAGAGACACAATATCACATCTGTGTGATTCAAGCTACACTGTGTGATCTGCATCTCATCACGAGGAGGCATTAGAAAAACTCAAACTGAGGAACAATTTACAAAATTACTGACCTGTACTCTTGCAAAAATGTCAAGGCCAGGAGCTGAGGAAATGTTCCAAATTGAAGAAGACTGGAGAAACAGGATGCAATGTGAGAACCTGGATCAGATCCTGGACAGGGGCGTGGCGGGGCAGGCAGAGAACAACTGTAAAGACAATTGGGAAAAATTGAAAATTTGGACTGCAGATGAGATGACAGCATTTTGTCAATGTTAAGTTTCCCAATTTTGATCATTGTGCTGTGGTTATATAGGCACAGGATATCTGTGCTGATATATTTAGAAGTAAAAGAATATAATGCCTACTTAGTCCAAAAGGTTCAGGAAAAAACTTAGGGAAACTTAGAGAACAAACGCTAATGGAAATAGGCCAAAATGCTAACTCTTGGTAAATCTGGGTGAAGAGTATATGGGAGTTCTTTGTAATATTGCAATTTTCTATACCTTTAAAGTTATATCAAAATTATAAGTTAACCCAAAATAACCTTTTTTCTACCAGTGGAATTTTTCCTTAAATAAAATCTCACCTGGAAGCCCAATGTGTCCAACAAATAAACTTAGAGTTATTCTGAATGAAACTGGAGTGTTAGCTCCAGAGCTCCACATGCAGAACCCCTCCCACCTGAAAGGCAGGGCCTTAGAAACTAGGCTGTTCACAGGCACTCCCTCTCCACCAGAGGTGCCTAAGGTGATGTGTCTGATCTTATCCCTCCTTGGAACCTCTTTAATGATCACCTCTGCTCTCCACCTTCCTCTGATACCTGCTCTCCGTGCTACTTAGGCCTCCTCCTAAAATTTAAGCAAATTTGTCAATTGCAGTGAGTTTTCAAACTCTCTGCCCACCCTCGTTTAGGTCCCTGATGCCTGGAAATGTTCTTCCCCAACCACACAGTCGCATCTCTGCTTCAAGCTGCAGCTGCCCACACCTATACTACAGACGGACCTCCGAAAGGGAGTTCTTTTTGAAGAAGCGAATGCACTATGCCAATCCCTGCTGCCCCCCACCCCCACCCCCAAACCCTGTAAAATACCTCTGACAGCTGAAGTGAAACTCTTTAGCATTAGACAGGAAAAGATACTTACTCACTTCCTATGGCTACTGTAACAAATTACCACTATCATGGTAACATAAAATTATTCTCTCACAATTCCATAGGAATATCCCAAAATTAGTTCCATGAAACTAAAGTAAGAGAATTGGCAGTGCTCACTTCTTCTGGAGGCTTTGAGAAGAGAATCCATTCCCTTGCTTTTCTCCGCTCATAGGCTCTGTCTACATTCCTTGGCTCTGGGCCTCTTCCTCTGTCTTCAAAGCACATCACTGCAATCTCTGCTTCCACCATCAATCACATCACTAACTCTTCTCCTGTTTAATCTCCCCCTGCCTCTATGATAAAGACACTTGTAATTATATTTAGGGTCTACCCAAATAATCCGGAATAATCTCCCCATCTCAAGATGCTTGATGTAATCACATCTGCAAAGTTCCCTTTGCCATATAAAAGAACATTCACAGGATCTGGGGATTCTGTAGTAGACATCTTTTGGGGGCCATTATTCAGCCTACCACTGACATCTAAATTGATTGCTTCCCGAAAGCTTTTCTCTATTATTCAAACTCCCCAGCCTTTATGATTATTAGCTGTCTTTCACTTAGTTATTCCCTTAAGTGCATTGATTTAGTTCAAAATTGCTAGTTCACAGCAGATGCAGGCCTGACTTTGGCAGCTCTGCTCTATCACGCCCCCTGCTGGTAGGTGATGCTTCAGAGCTTGTTCTGTGCAGCTCAGACCTACACAAGTCAAATTTATCCTCTGGGTTGATGGATAGCTCTAGCCCTGAGCCGAAGACCCTGAAAGCAACAGAAAAGGGGTTGAGGAAGATCCTCCACTGTTTTCCAAGCCTATGGCTGGGGCAGTCTGAGGTCTCCTTAGGAGCTCTCATCAGCAGCAACCACACTCATAAATCAAAAAGGAACTGAGCCACACACAGTGTTTGGAGAGAATGAAAGGGAAAACAGGCCATTGGTTCATGTTTGGGCAGATTCTAAACTATACGGGAATGGAAGCTTTTGAGGTGATGAATTTCCCTTTAATGCTGTCACACCAGTAGTCCTGGAGGTTTAACCTCTGATTTTTGGCTGTAAAACAAACATTATTTCTGCAAACTTGACACCAGATGCTGCCAGGGAGATATAACTGAAGTGATAAAAATCTATTTAACAGATTTAGTGAAGCAAATACAAACTAATTAACAATTTTAGAATTGGGATTAAACACTAATTCTTTTAAACCATAAAAACTGAGATGAACAAAAGGAAAAAAAAAGTTCCTCTTCTGAATAACTCAAAGGAGCCATCTGTTTGTCATTGAGAAAATGGCCCAATTGATAGATTTTGAACAAATTCTGCTTTTTTCTGGATTTGAATGCATTATGGACATTACAGAAGGAAGGCATATTACTTCCAGGCTAATGTGTCAATTTGGGCTTAACTGAGCCCTAGAAAAGATATTTGTGTACTGACTCAGAAATGAGAAGACAGAATAAAATGACATCTTTATGAATCCTACTTGAGGCATACGTTTCTGAAAAGGAAAGATGGCCTGTGCAACAGCAGTTGGTGGGTCCTTCACTGAGCCTTTAGTACCGTCTCCCAAGGAGGGCTGAGGAGCCTCATCTCCTGCCGTGCTGACACTTGCCAAATTAGGTGAAGTCTGAGCTGTGAAATTGTGCAAATTGGACTCACTGTCTTCCTATCTCCCCACCTCAATGTTCAACCTCACTATACAGTCTAATTCTAGAATACAAGCTATAGAGTTAATTCCATCATAATCAATTTCTCTAATACAGGGGCATTTTCCCTCTACTGGTCAGTGGGTGTGGCTAATAGAATCTAAGGACCAGACTGACTTATTTACTTTTTGATGTTCTCCAAGTACCTAAAGAATGTGAAAAAGGCTGACAGTTCTTAAAAGAATAGAACAGAAAGTTCTGGAAGGTTCTCAAGACAAGTCCTCAAGGGCTAGCATTTGGTCAGAGAGACAAAGCAGAAGCTTAGCACCAGATGTGGATAAGAATTTGTTCTACCTAGGCAGGACAGCTCTAAATGCTCATCCCTGGGCTTTCTTTGTCTCTTCCTACTCCCAGCACTAAAACAAGAGCGGAGGGCAGAGCCTGCAGCTGGAAATCCACAGGCCCTTGCTAGGAAGTGGTGAGGGCTGAGAGGCAGGAGCCAGACTGGTGAATGAATGCACAATCGATTGATTGTTGGCCACAGAGATACAAATTATTTTAGACATAATTGACTGTAGACAATAAAACACCAAGCCCATCCCAATAAAACATCACATTACTTCTGACTTGAGTTAAATGACAGAAGAGAAGCTAGAATCCTATTAGGAGAAATTGTTGACATCTTAGGGCTTTGCCCTTAAGCTTTTTCCATGGCCCTTGCATGCAGTCAACCTGCATATGGACAGCACTGAGATTTGCACAGGGGGTGCCACCCAGGACAAATGCATTCCAGGCCAGTGAGGCCTGCTCTGAGACACTGCCCAGGGAGGCTCCTGCTTACCCTGAAGCAAATACCCACAAAACCTAAGAAAAGAATGTGGACAAACTTTTAGATATGGACTCAATTGATTTATATTAAATACGTAAGAATGTTTCTTAATTGATACTACAAAGAAATATATTTTCTACCATTTTTCTTGAAACACACAACCCCTTTTGGTCTATCTCTCATTTGATTTCAGTGTTACTGAAGACATGAGTACAGATAAATACTTTCCTATCTTAAGGAAAACAACAATGAAAGAATGATGCAAAAGAGAAAAGACTCTCAAGTTTACAGTCAAGAGATGACAAGTAGTGGTGGGGACAGAAATTAACCAAAGAGCACTCACTCTGAAAATAGCACATCCTCCACCACCCCGCCGAAGCCATCGTGTGCTTTGCTACGACAAATATCAGTTCTGCTCAGCACTAATTCTAGGCTATTATAAAGGAACAGAGGATCAACTGATTGTCAGAGGACCATTCATTATTCTGGTTTGGCCAAGTGCTGGACAATTTAACCACTTTGCTGCTGGGCATTTTTTTCTTCAATACAATCATCAGTTAACAATCTGTAACAGGTAATAGAGGTAGATTCCCAATGCAGAATACCATTATGTGTCTGGGCACACATAATGAGGCCATTCCCATGTCTTGGCCAATAGCCCATACTAACACAGCTCCGCTGCTGATGTGAGTATAACAAATTCTATTAAACGAAAAACCCAACATAATGGCAGCTATTAATACCTTCTAATATTAATAGGTAGCATTAATCTTATGTAATGGAACCTGTTCACTTCCTGGGCACTTTGTTTCACAGCTCTTCCCACTCTGCTCTGTCTACTGAACACCCTCTGATTTGTCATCACTATTAAGGTGGAGGTTGGAAGGCCAATGCACATGGCGGCACCAAAAAAGTAGCCCTCACAGGACTGTAGAGCCTGTCTCTTCTCTCACCTACATCCATCTCAAGAGGAGAATGAACACAGGAGATGTCCCCTTTAACATTTAACATACTCTCAATGTCCTCCAGATCTCAGCTTAAGTGCCACTTGCATCAGGAGGCTTTCCCTGCTTGTCTCTTCTACCTCAACAACAGCTGGAGTAAAGCCACCAGCAGTGTTCCCTCACATGGGCAATTTTCCCATATTTACCATCACCGTCTGTGGGCTCCTTCTGAGCAGGGCACTGGTATCTCTCAGACCAAAGCATAGAAAATGTTCAATCAATGTTGAGTAAATGCACATAATTGATTGAAAGGTTACTAGTTGTAAAGTCTCCATATTTTTTTTTTAATAGCTGAATAATATTCCATGGTATACATATACCACAGCTTGTTAATCCATTCCTGGGTTGGTGGGCATTTAGGCTGTTTCCACATTTTGGCGATTGTAAACTGAGCTGCAATAAACAGTCTAGTGCAAGTGTCCTTATAATACATCCTTCATATTAACCTGGAAGGAAGTGGAAGACGTTATTCTTAGTAAAGCATCACAAGAATGGAGAAGCATGAATCCTATGTACTCAACTTTGATATGAGGACAATTAAAGACAATTAAGTTCATGGTGGGGGAAGGAAAAGCAGAGAGAGGGAAGGAGGAAGGGGAGTGGGGCCTTGGTGTGTGCCACGCCTTCTGGGGGCAAGACATGATTGCAAGAGGGACTTTACCTAACAAATGCAATCAGTGTAACCTGGCTTATTGTACTCTCAATGAATCCCCAACAATAAAAAAATAAATAAATAAAAAGAAAAAAACGAAAGAACGGTTACTAATTGGATGGATGGATAGGTAGATGGGAAGATGGATGGATGGATGGGGAGATGAATGTTTTCTGCCTTTTCAGAGGCTCTGTGTAGAGGAAGGAATATTCTCCAGTATGTTGAATACTCTTGTGGTGAGGCTCTACCAGATATCTCACCACAAGATGGCACTCATAATTTTCTTAATTTAAGATCTCTGTAGAAAATTTTCACATTTCAAATTTTAACTGTCTTAGAATCACTATGCATGTTTCACAGTTAACGTAACTTATTAACTTATACCGTCCGTGTTTCTTCTTTCATTACATTTCCTACAATTGCGACCAGGTTCTCTCTCCTGGGACATCAAGACACAGTGCTGCCCGTTCTGTTTTGACATTCAGGGTGTTGCTATATGGCTTGTGCACAGTGCAGGGAACTTAGTCCCTAGACAGCGCAGGGAATGAAGTTTCTTCCACCACGCCATCCCCACAACAGAGTCAGCAGAAAAGTGAAACCCTGGCTTGGAAAAGCCATTAACCTTTAGAGACCTGAATTTTGCCTTAACAAAATAATATCCTCTTACATTTGTACAATGTGTTTTATGCCATACAAAGCAATTTTATACCACAAAAACAGTTTTTGAGTACTTAAGACCTGTGCCAGTCACTTTAGATTTATTATCCCCATTTAGCCCTCACACCGACCCTGTGAATTAGGTCTTAATATCTCCCATTTTACAGCAAATAAAATGAAGGTTCCAAGAGGGGCTCAGAGGCACCAGAGTTACGTGGGTGGGACGTGACCGACAGATGGAGTTATAGTTTGGGCCCAGGGTTTTTGTATTCTACCTTAGTTTGCTTCCCGTTATTCACTGTGACACAAGCTATTTCAGTGTCAAGGAGACGCTGAAGGAGTATTTGGCAACGAGAAGGAAAGTTTTGTACTTGTTACGTGCCTGTATTATGTGTTCCCCCCCCACACACACACCCCTCACAGCAGCTCTATAAAGGGAGTGAGGATTGCCATTTCCAAGTAACCAGAGCTTGCCAGGCACAACGCTAAGTGCTGTCTCATACATCATCTCATTCCATCCCTATCTCCTATGTGGGAGATATTATTATCCACATTTTATGGATGAGAAAATTATAGTATAGAGAGACTAAATGGCTTATGTCACAGAGGACCCAAGTGCGAGGGCTGAGATTCAAAGTTAGCTCCATGTAACTTTGAAGCTCTGGTCCTTTGTGTGTCACCATATGATGTTGCCGAAGGCCACCTGAAAAGGGGCAACCTGGGAATTCTGGGCAGCATTCCTGAAGCTGCCCTCTGCTCTTTCTACTCTTATCAAACTGCCCATGATCCCCAAACATTCTTGTAGACATCAGCATAGTCTATTCTTTTGCTGGAAAATCCCCTTCCTACAGCGTGTGCCTGAGAACGCCTGCTCACATTTGGTCCTGACTCAAACGGCACCTCTCCCAGAGCACCTCCACTGATGGCCCTCCCCAAACATCCCCACACACCCTCACGCCAGGGCTGCTGTCCTTCCTGTAAGTCTTACCCCCCCCACACACACACACAAAAAAAAACACATTCATCTCATGGGCCTTTATAGGGTCCTAAATAGCTCACTGCTGCATGTACAGCACCATGTGGGGCCTAAGATCTTCCTCTATTTGCAAGTTAACATGTTGGCCTGCCCCAGTCTCAGGGACGCTCACAGAGGACGCCTTCACAGTCCATCTCCGGCACCTCATAACAGTGCCCTGCTCATGGGAGGGCCATCAATGGCTGCTGAGTAACTGAAGGAGTGAATTTGAGGGAATGCTCAAGGTCCACATCTTTGATAGTACGTAGCTAAAGGAGGGACAGATCTGCCTGGAAGTGAAGAAGGAAAGGGCCATGAAGAAAGGTGTGAGCAGCAGCCACAGGCAGAGTCCGACAGGAGGCACATTACTGTCCATGGACCAGTTAAAGAAAGGTTCTGTGTCTATTTGTAAGTATTAAAGTCCCCAGCCAGAAAATTCAGGAATCCCTGTACATTCAATCTCTCCCTCTCTTTCTTTTCTTTCCTTTTTTCCTTTTTACTTTTTGTTATTTTTGTTTGTTTGCTTTAACAAACCCTTACAAATAACACGTACTCTGTGCCAAGCACTGGCTTGAAGAGCTTTACATACATTAACATATATTTTACATATGCCATATTTTGCCATGTACAATATGCACCAACATTTTTGGCCCAAACTTTCAAGGAAAAAAATCTCTCATTTTAATTTTAACAAAACCAGTTATCATAGTCCAGGGGATTATTTGCAAACAGATGTCATTATTGCTTTCTAGAGTTATACTTTTAACACATAAGCATAAATAAAAGAATTAAAAACATTGTATAGATATGGAATTAGTACTACCCTTATACATTGTGCATCCTTATTTTTCCTCAAAAATTTGGGCAAAAAGTGCACATTATATATGGCAAAATACATCCTCTGTGACTGCCATAGGGAACTAAGCTGAATGTGGCAGGAGTGCCATCCATGACATCAGAGGCTAGGAGAGAAAAGGCCAGTTTTGTCAGTTCTCTGGGGAGCTTTGGAGGCTGTTAGCCAGCATAGAGTTCAACATCTCTGAGGCCAGCCTGTGGAACATCCGCATGGAAAAACAGAGAGAGGTCTGTTGGCCCAGGCCTGGGGTGACATAATCAATAAATAAATAAATAAATAAATAAATCACATTTTAGGGGGGAAAATGTATGCCTGATATGTAGATTCTATAGATCAAGAATGAGAAAGCTATGGCCTGTGGGCCCCATCTCCCAAGCCACCTGGTTTTGTAAATAAAGCTTTATTAGAACATAGGCAGATCCATTTACATATCTACCGCCAATGGCTGCTTTCAAGCTACACAGTGGAGTTGAGTAGTTTTAAGAGACTGTGTGGCCCACAAAGCCAAAAATATTCACTATCTTACCCTTTATAGAAAAACTTCAAATGTTGCTTTAGATAAGTGAAATTTGGCTCTTTTTAAATGTTTTTTTTTCTTTTTTACTTTATGCACCTCTATATTGTTTGAATTTTTTCCCTCTTTTATTTCAGATCATTCACCCTTTCTTTCATTATTATTTTTGAAATTCTAATTGTGACATATTTCAACATACAGAAAATAAGACGAAATAGTAAATAACTCACTTGTGTAGGCACCACTGAAATTAAACAGATGTTAACATTTTGCCATATTTGTTTCAGCTCAACTTAAAAATGAAAAACAAAAAAGCGTACAGCTTGAGTACCCCTATGTTTTTCCCTTCCCTACACCCTGAAGTTATCATTTCTTAAAGTTGAAATATATCATTCCTGTTTACATTTCTGTGCTGTTGCTACAAACTTACACAATTTGCTACAGACCTGTACAATTTTTCCATAAATACTATCATGCCGCATATGTCTTTTGGCAACATTTTTTCCACTCATCATTATGTTTTGGGGATTTATAGTTATTGGTGCGTGTATATCTAGTTCACTCACTTTAGCTGCATTATGGCATTTTGTTTCATGAATAACCCACGATTTATATAACACAGTTATGTAACAACCTAATGAGGGACAATCTGATAGTTTCCACTTTTTCTCTATCATCCACAGTGCTGCAATAAACATCCTCATGCACATCTCCTTGTGCACAAATGTATGGGTTTCTCTAGGGCTTGAGTGTGGTTCATCATCTTCCATCTGCACTGCTCTCCACATTTTCTCATCTTCTGCGCCCCAGGCTGGATTATGTGGGTTCATCAGCAGGCTCCCGTGCCTTCTGTCCTTGTGTTTGGCCAGTGAAGCAGACCACGGGGAAGTTGGCAGGGGGTGGAAAGGGAGGCTCAGGTATTCATTTCCCCAGCTCTCTCTCTGTGGGATCACAGCAGTACCTCCACAGATGGTAACGGGCCACTCACCTTCTGTCACCTGGTCAGTAACTGCTCCTCGGTTTTGCCCTTCAGCCTAAGCATGGTCAGGTCCCACTAACAGTAATTCCTCGGTGCTGCCCTATCCCCTGTGCCTTTCCTGTACCTTGTTCATACCTCCCATTTTTAAACTCTGCTCAGACTACCAAATCAGAGTGTGCCACCTGTTTTCTTCCAGACCCCTGGCTGACACGACATGTATCTTCAACTTCACAGTGTCCTTGTAAATTTCTCCCAAAAGAAGCTGTATCAGCCTGTATCCCCACACATCTCTGTAGGAGTTCCTGTTTCCTCAGATTCTTTTTTTTTTTTTTGAGACAAGAGTCTCACTTTGTCATCCTCTGTAGAGTGCGGTAGCATCACAGCTCACAGCAACCTCAAATGCTTGGGCTTAAGTAATTCTCTTGCCAAAGCCTCCCAAGTAGCTAGGACTACAGGCACCCGCCACAATGCCCGGCTATTTTGTTGTTGTTGTTGTTGTTGTTGCAGTTGTCATTGTTGTTTTGGCTCCGGGCCAGGTTTGAACCCACCAGCCTCAGTTTATGTGACTGGTGCCATAACCACTGTGCTACGGTGGGCGCCAAAACATATTTCCTCAGAGTCTCTCAAAAACTTGGTGTGATTTCCTTTGTAACTTTTGGCCAGTGAGGCTAGGCAGGAACATCTTTTTTTTGTTTTATTGTTGGAGATTCATTGAGGGTACAATAAACCAGATTACACTGATTGCATTTGTTAGGCGAAGTCCCTCTTGCAATCGTGTCTTGCCCCCAAAAGGTGTGGCACACACCAAGGCCCCACCCACCTTCCTCTTTCCCTCCCTCTGCTCAAGGAACATCTTTTAATACATCTTTTATTGGTCATTTGGCTTTCCTCATCTGTAAATTGTATGCTCACATCCTTAGTCTGATTTTCTGGATTTTTCTTTTTCTTACTGATTTAAAGGAGTCCTTTAGATATACTGAATGCTAATTCTTGTTGAATTGAAAAGAAATCAACTCCCTTGATTTATGTATGGTTGTAGCTTTCAATTTTAAGGTGGTAAACATTGTTGATCTTTTTCTGGTTTTGCTTTTTATAACTCAAAAAATTCTTTTCTAAGCTGTTGTCATAATGATCATCTCTTACACTCTTTTTCAAAAGTTTTATAGTTTTGCTTTTCCCATTTATATCTTTAGCCTATGTGGAATATATTTTTGTGGGAATGTGGGAACATAAGTTTATTTTTTCATGTAAATAACCATTTGTTAATTGATTAGTCCTCCTATCTTCACCAATTCTTAAAGGCACTTCTGTCATATTTCAAGACTCTGTGTAAACATGGAGTTGTTTCTGGGCTCTTTTCTTTTGTTCCATTGGTCTATTTATATATTTCTCTCCTAACAACACAATATCTTTATGAAAAGTCTAAAAGTATCCTACCATTCCTCTCCACATCTGCTCTTTCTTCAAAATTATCTCAGGTATATTTTCTCATGTACATTTTGGAGTTTGAGTACTCTATATTAAATCATGGCAATTTTCTTCTATTTCTAATTTTATTTAATTCTACCAAGTATTTATTTATTTATTTATTTATTTATTTTATTAAGTCATACACACATAGATCATGAGTATATTTATGCATCCATGGGGTATAATGTGTTGTTTTTTTATACAATCTGACGTTGTTACATCAAACCAATCAACATAGCTTTTTCCTCATTTACTTGATTATTATATTAAGACATTTATGTTCTACACTTGACAGATTTGACTTGTACCCTTGTGATGTGCTCCATAGGTCTGGTCCTGTCACTTACCCTCCCTCCATCACACCTCCTCCTTCTCTCCCTTCCCACTCCATTTCTTTTCCTTCATCCTGGGCTATAGTTGTGTTCTATCTTTCATAAGAAAATGTGAGTAAATATAAGTTGGTTTCATAGAAGTACTGAGTGCATTGGATACTTTTTTCTCCATTCTTGAGATTCTTTACTCAGGAGAATATGTTCTAGGTCCCTCCATGTAAACATAAAAGAGATAAAGTCTTTATCTTTTTTTAAGCCTGCAAAGTATTCCATGGTATACATATACCATAATTTATTAATTCATGGGTCGATGAGCACTTAGGCTTCTTTCACGCCTTGGCTGTTACGAATTGAGCTGCAATTAATAATCCAGTGCAAATATCTTTTTTGAAAATTAATTTTTGGTCTTTTAGATATACTCCTAGTAGAGGAATTGCAGGATCCAATGGCAAGTCAAAAAAAAAAAAAAAATTGATCTAAAAATTCTATTTCTAATTTTCTAAGAGTTTTAATAAGTGACAACAATATATCAATATGTATTGTGATATATAATATATAACAAATGATATATAAAAAATTTACAGAATTATTTTGTGCACTAAAAAAATCATATGACTTCTTTCCTTTCAATTTGTTAATAAGGAAGAATATGCTAACAAATTCTCTAATATTGAACTGTCTTTGAATTCCAAAGATAAGCTCTACTTAGTTACATCATTTTTCTTAATAAATAGTAAGGATTTTTATTATCTATATTAATGAGAAGATTGCTCTATAATCTATTTCTTATGTTATCCTTGCCCCCATTTGGGAAGGGGGTTGATATTTGTCTGTTTGGTTTTTTGTTTGTTTGTTTGGTTGGTTGGTTGGTTGGTTTTTGTTTGTAGTTTTTGGTTTTTTTTAAGACAATCTTGTCTGGGCGCCTGTGGCTCAAGCAGCTAAGGCGCCAGCCACATACACCTGAGCTAGCAGGTTCAAATCCAGCCTGGGCCTGCCAAACAACAATGAGGGCTGCAACGAAAAAAAAAATAGCCTGGCATTGTGGCGGGCGCCTGTAGTCCCAGCTACATGGGAGGTGGAGGCAAGAGAATCGCTTATGCCCAGGAGTTGGAGGTTGCTGTGAGCTGTGATGCCATGGCACTCTACCCAGAGCGACAGATTGAGGCTCTACCTCAAAAAAAAAAAAAAAAAAAAAAAAAGATAGTCTCACTATATCGCCCTAGGGTTGAGGGCCCTGATGTCATCATAGCTCTCAGCAACCTCAAACTCTTGGGCTCAAAGATTCTCTTCTCTTAGCCTCCTGTTTATCTGGGACTACAGCCACCCACCACAACACCTGGCTACTTTTTAAAGAAAAAGACAGAGTGTCCCTTTTGCTCAATCAAAAGGTCTCGAACTCTTGAGCTCAAGCAATTCACCCCCCTCAGACTTCCAGAGCGCTAGGATTACAGTTGTGAACCACCATGCCCAGCCCCATTTTTGGTTAAGTAGCTCACAAGTGGTAACTTTATTTTGTGTTATCTGAATTTGTTTAAGAGGGATTATCTGAAGATTTTTGAAGATTTCCTAGAACTCTCCTATAAAAACATCTATGCCTAATATCGTTTGAATAAAATAAATTGCTAATAATTCTTCTAGTTCATTTAATTGTTATAGGTCTAGTCAAGTTTCCTGATTCTTACTGAGTCACTTGTAGTATGATACGCTCTTCTATGTAATTCTTGATTTTTGCCAAAATGTTCAAGGGTGTTATGTAGCAGAACAGCTCTGCCATAGCACCACCATGGCCTTGCACAGATTCATCTAGGCCACATAGGCAAAGTGCAACTAGTCTGACCTAAATCTTTGCAGAACACCCTGCCATCCTCCCAAGAACATGGCACAACAGACTGTCTGGTTAGGAGCTGTCACAAAGCTGATTATCTCGCCTCTCTATCATAGAGAACACTCCCTATTTTACAAGAGGTTCCCATGAGGCAGTTTCTCATCTGCCTGCCTAGTTCAGGTGAAACATAAACCTTCGATCTTAACCACTCCCCTACTCTGCTTAGGGTACTTCTGCAGACTACAAAACTGTTTACCGATAGTCTAGAATTTGCTCCCCTGCAGTGGAGCAATCTACTGTTCATTACCACCTGGCATCTGGCATCCTTTGGAGAACAAGGTACATAGGAAGCTGATGCCACGCTGATCTTGCTTTTGCTGTCTATGTAATATAAACCGTAGGTTTGTTTTGTCCTCACCAACCAAATCTATGACAAGGTGACAAGCCCTTCTAATCAGAGCAGTTAGTCAACGCTGCTTACAGGCTGCTTGATATGTTAGAATGATGTTGCTAATAGTATTCTTCGTGATTTTTAAAGTTCAAGTCCCGTTTTCATTCTAATATGTATATGTACTTCAGACTTACTTCTTATTTCCTCATGAAATCTTGTTGGAAGTGTGTCTGTCTGATTAGCTTTCCCCAAGAATCAGTTTTAGTTTCACGGAACTCCATTGGATTTTTATTTATCCCCCCCTTTCTACCATCTGATGTCTGTTCTGTTAATGTTTACTCTGCACCTGTATACTTCTTTTAACTATATCTAAATTTTATGTATATTTTTTACCATTCTTCCTAATATCAATATAGTTTAATTTCGCTTTTGCTTACCATGCATGTTATTACCATCCAGTATTATTTGTATATCTTAGAAACTAGTTTTTATTTTCTTATTTTATGGAATAAGGGTAATCTTTTGTATATACACAAAGTGGTAATGATTTATTTGCTCCTTGCCATTTTTCTTCCTTTCAGGTTTATTTTCATTCTTTCTGAAGTACATTTTTGAGTAGTTCTTTAAGGAAGGGTCTGTTAGTGGTAATTTATATAGTCTTCACCTAAAAATGTCTTTACTTAACCTTCACTCTGGAATGATAATGGGAAAGAATTCTCAACTAACAGTTATTTTCTCTAAGCTCTTGAAAATAGTATTCTATCATCTATCAGAATCGATTGCTGTAGCTAAGAAGACTGCTATCAATCCTGTTGTCATTCTTTCAGGAGCAATTTGCCTTCTTTGGTTGTTGCTATTATGATTTTCTTTCTTCTTAGAGCTCTGCAGTTCCCATAATACGAGGCCTTTTTGAAATAATTCTCAGGATTCTTTATATTTTGGAATCTGTGGTTCTTTACTTTTTACTGACTCTGAAAAATTCATCAGGTAATATCTCTTTAGCTCTTTAAATAGTGCCTCCACCTTGATCTCTATATAATGTACATTTGGAATACACTCCCACACCCACACATATCATGCACAGATATATACACATATTTATGCAAAATTCTTATGTTTACTCTATGGTATACACACATACACATACGCATTTTTTTCATATTTTTCTCTGTTCTGCTTTTAGGAAATTTCCTTAGATCTTTCCTCCATTTCACTAATTTGTCCTTCAACTGCATTTGCAATTTAACAAACCTAAGAATTTTTTAATTTTAAATTGCTATAATGTCATTCTTGAAATAGAAACCTTTTCAGTTGTGTATCTTTTCTTATATATTGATAATTTTTTAATCCTTAACTTTCATATTTATTTTTCATGTCTTATCATGTCTTTATCTTTCAGGATAAATCATTTCTTCATTTATTTTGTAATTTTTATTGTGAATTTTTATTCACATACTGTTTCATGCCAGGGTCTCAATCCTAATATTCTTCTTTAAGCAAGATCAAGACTTTCCTCTCATCTCATTGTGGATGTTTCGATCTGAGCCCCCAAAGTAGCAGGACCAAGAACTCTCTACACACACATACACACACCAGCTACAACTTCAACTCTGCATCAACTACTTTTCTTCTCAGTTCTCTCTTCACTTTGGGCCTCTAGGAGTTTTCCTTTTTCTTGAAAACTGAGCTATTCATTTTGAATTGTTATTATTCTACCTTATCCAGCACGTCTAGGTGTTTTCACGTGGGAAGTTTTGTGCATTGTTAATCTACCACCATGCTAGAACCAGAAGTCAGTCTGAGTTTACTGACATGTTATATGTAACACTTTTCAACTATTGTGCAGTCAAAATGGTGTCATTAATGAGCAGATCAATGGTGGAGACACATCCCTGAATGGTTCACAGAATCACATGTGTGAAAGGCAGCAGGGGTCAATAGAAATACCTTGGCCCTTCTAGTTCCATAGACATTACTTTGAATTTTAGCTCTACAAAATTTAATATGTATGTGACCTTAGGTAACTTAGAAAAATCACCGAGACTGAATACTTTCATCTATAAAATGCAAATTCTGATGTCTCAAAGTTACTAGAGATGCCGAACTTAAAGTCATGTATTAAGATCTATTTGGGATAAAAATATTTCAAAATTGCATGACACACTTTCATGCCTTCTTCCAAAGAATAGAAATTACATTACTTTGTCTTAATGACTTAAAACCATCATTTCCAGTCTCCGTGAGAAGAAAGAGAGGAACATCTGCCAAGACCAGTGTGATGTGTGGTGCTTTTGCCACGCACAGGATGACACCAAAACAAAAAAAGGCCAGATAACAGATGACACGAGACTGTTGTGCCTCATGCTGGGGGAGCCTCACAGTTAGTGTCTACTCTGAAGATGCTCACACTTAAAAAGTCAGGAGAGACATCCATGGAAAATACGAATAAGTACAAAGCAGGTTCCACCAAGACTTTCATATACATCCTCTCATAAATCTTTACAACAGCCCCAACAATGGATTATATTATCCCCAGTTGACATATGAGGAAACTGAGGCTCATTAAAGATTATATGATCCCCAAGATTGTACCCCAATAATTGACAAAGTCAAAGATGAGACTTTCTTAACCACCCCAGCACCTCATATCCACTGGCAGAATTGGTCTCTCCCTGCTCAGCACTCCCAGCCATAGCACTTATCCCATTTAGCTCAATATTTGGCTGAATACACTGAATACTGAATTGAATACACTAATTGTCTTACATTCATCTTAGAATCCCAAGCTCCTGGGCAAAGTGAGTCAAATAAAGATAGGCTAAGTCAAAATCAGAACTCTTATCTACAAACCAAGTACACTTTTCCTCTGTCCCCTGCTACCTCCTAGTCATTGTCACAGAAAAGACCAGAGCCCACCTGGAAGAGCCCCACATCCAAGTGCACCTGAGTCCATGTTCTTCCCCCAAGGTCAACATCTAGATGAGGCTTTTGCATTGGGTAGCAGGGACTAAAGCCATGTTTATTGCTCTATTCGTCTCTAGGCTGGGCTCGGCATCTGGCAGGAGGCCTCACACGTCTTAGATGCTCAGAAAGCTTGGGTGATTGAAATGGATTGGCTTTGTGATTTGAGAAGCCTCAGACACAGGACAGTGCTGACTCAGGGAATCGCAGCTCCTGCAATGACTCATACATCAGGATCACTTTAATGGGAAATTATGGAAATGTACTGCCTAAAGTTGTCTTAATTAGAAGCAACCTAATCTTGATTGCAGCTTCTGAGTGGACTCTCCTTCCCTACCATCCCCTCCTCTCCTTTTCTCCTTGACACCTAGAGATAGCATCAGGCTGCCTTTGATGAGGCTTTTCTCCTCCCAATCTTCCTGCTGACAGGCTGGGGGCTGGTGACAGTTGAGCTAGTTAGCGGTGGCAGTCACTTAGCAAGCATAAGCACCTAACGGGCAACCTCAATCAGTGAGTAGCAGAGACCTCCCTGCCCTTGTCTTGCTCTCAGGAAAGGCTGGACATGAGGTTGGAAATAGGCCAAAGATAGCCAGGTTGGATGCTCTTCCAGTGACCACTTACCCCACCCCATCCCACAGCTAGTTTATCCTGGGGACTATATTCCAACAAGGGAATAAAGAAAAGACTCCCTGTGTGCCCTACCACCTCTGAGCTCCAGCCCCCAATGTACAAGCAAGATGGGCCTGAGCCCCCAGGAGGAGGAAGCATACAGCCATTCTCTCTCCATGCACAAGGACATCTTATTATTATGTACAGGGGCCACAAAAGACAGCTGGGATCCAGGGAGTTGTGGCTTCCCAGACCCAGATTTCAAATCCCACAGGCACAACCTGTGTCCAGATTCCATCACTCAGACCGTTCCTGGTTCCCATCACCATAAGCAGTCTGCTTATCACAGCTTCACTCAGCAAACCTTTCTCTGCAGCTCCACATATCATTCCTCCACCTCCCTCTTCTCTCTCTCTCTCTCTCTCACACACACACACACACACAGAGAGAGAGAGAGAGAGAGAGAGATTATCATTTTGAAGTCAAGATTTATTGAACTAATAAAGGAGATTTCAAAGAAACTTTATCACCACGCATGACTCATCATTTTTGTTAGTGGCTTTAAGTTTCTCTAGTCCCAAGATTCTCCAGGGGGTAATTAATAAAGTATAAACAAACAGTTAAATCATTTGGGAGCTGGCTGTTTAAAAGCTCTAGGGATGAGTTTCTTAATAATATGGCCATTCCTTAAATCATCTGTGAACAAAACCTCCTTAAACAGGACCTTTGATAGAATTCCTACTTGAATGAATACAGCTATCAACCTTCACCTGGCAGGACATGGTGGAGAATATTGTGTAGCCACTCTCCCTGACATATTTAGCTGCCCTAACTGGTTCATAAGGGGATCAGACACCCTAATCCCAACAAACAAATCCTTCTCTTCACTTTTTCTGCCTGACCCTCTCCAGCACCTTCCTACTGCCCGGATGAGTAATCACCAGAGTGTGACCCTAATCAACAGCAGCAGTGACACCTGGGAACATAAAAGGAATGCAAATTCTTAGGCCTCACCTGAGACCTATGTTTTAGCTATACTTTAGCCCCACCCAAACCCTTAACTGGGCACCCTCATAAAGTGACATACGTAGTCAGACACAGAGGTCCTGCCTTTAGGACTGGACTCTCCACCCAGATGTCCCACCACTTGTCTCCTCATACCCTATGTTCCCGCCACTCCGGTAGTTTGCAATTCCCTACACACATTGTGTTACTTCACGCCTTTGTCCGAGCTGATCTTTCTGCCTGGAAAACTTCCACAACCTTTAAGACTGAGCTTCATTTTCTCCTTTTCCCAAAAATATTTGCTGACCACAGGAGAGTCAGATTCCACTCCTCTCAGCTCCCTCACTGCCTGGTGTTCCCCTCTCACATTGCCAGTACCTTGCTGCATTTTAATAGTTGGTTTCCTTGTCTCTGTCCCCCCAAGGGCAGGATCTCTGCCTGGTTTGACTGTTATTGCACCATCAGCACAGTACCTGGCACATTCCTACAATGACAAAACCTATTGCGTGTCAATTCTGCATAGAGTTCTCACCACCAAAAGGACAGTGAGGGCCACGTCAGGCAGACCAACCTCACAGAGCGAATTCACAGTTTAAGTGAATGGTAGAAAGGAAGGTCAGAAGGAAAGAAAGAAGTAAGCCCCTTGCAGCAGTGATAATATGTCATGGCATTTCTGGTGATTTAGAATGACACGGAAGCTACCTCAAAAACACAGTGACTTCCTCCACCTATGGGAGGATGAATTCATTTTCTGTAAGCCCCTCTCCAAATTAATTATCAAACTTAAAAAAGTCAAGACCAGTACAAAGCAGGGAGAAAAAGTCTGTAATCAGGAGGTCTGTCCCCCGTGGGCCTTGGCACAGCCCCATCTGTTGAAGGGCCATCTCACCGTCCAAAATGTTCAGTGCCTTCCCCATGGTGGCTGCCACCAAGACAATGAACAGGAACATGACCAGATTAGGAGTCTTGAGGCCTCACCTCCTATGATTAAGACTCTAAACACTTTGTCCTGACTCAACTCAAGTTGGCATGCTCCTCCTCAATTAGCAGCTTATCTAATTACATGACATGAATTGCAAATTTCTGCTCACTGCAGTAATGCAATAATTGGGTCCTCATGGAAGCTGTTTGACTTCTGGACTGATTTCTATACCCAGTGAGCAAGAGAGGTTAATAAAATAGAGAGGGGTTCAGTTTATAGGAAGGAAACATGAATTTCTCAAAGTGAAAGAACAAGTTTGAAAGTGGAAGGGAAGATAATATATTGCAGTCATCAGACAAAAGACGGAGAGGTCTGCACAAGGGCAGAGGTGGGAGGAGGCCATTCCAGAAGGGCTAAGAGATGTTTGTGACTGGTTGAGGAGGGAAAAGGAAAAGAGGAGGCAGGAGGGACATGAAGGGGTCTAGTCCAGGATCTGAAGGTGCTGCAAGAATAGTTAGGACAGATTTTCTGATAGAATAGACTATATATCCCACGCACAGCCTAAGCACAGGTTTACACACACACACACACACACACACACAGGCCTCTTCACTCATGGGGCTCATGCAAAAATACAGAGAAACATAAAATTGCACACACAAATTCATCACACAACAAATAGACACTCCTTGACAGATGTGCATAAATATATTCACTGAGAACAAGACTTTTGAAATAATTACTCAGAAAATGAAAGCAAAAATACTTCAGTGTCAGTTACAGGCGTACCTTGTTTTATTGGGCTTTGCTTTATTGCACTTCATGAGTATCGTTTTTCCATTACAAATTGAAGGTTTTTGGAAACCTGCAAAAAACATGCTTGGTGTCACATTTTGGTAATTCTAACAATATTTCAAACTTTTCTCTTGTTACTATATCTGTTATGATTAACTGTGATCCAGGACCTTTGAAGTTACTGTTATATTTGTTTTGGTGCACCACAAATGTTCTTACAGAAGACAGCAAACTTCATTGATAACTGTTGTGTGTGTTCTGACTGCTCCGCCCACAACCCATTTCTCCATCTCTTTTCCTCCCCTCAGGCCTCCCTGCTCCCTGAGACACAACAACATTGAAATTAGGCCAGTTAATAACCCTACAATGGCCTCTAAGTGTTCAGTGAAAGGAAGAGTCTCACATCCAAAACTAGAGTTCTGCACCTGTGGCTCAAAGGGGTGGGGTGCCTGTTGCTCAAAGGGGTAGGGCACAGGCTCCATATACCATAGGTGGTGTGTTCCAACCCAGCCCTGACCAAAAACTGCAAAAAATAATAATAATAATAATAATAAATAAATAAATAAAATACCAGAAACGATTAAACTTTAGTGAGGAAGGCATTTTGAAAGCTGAGATAAGCTAAAAAGTTGGCCTCTTATCCCAAACAGCCAAGTTGTGAATACAAAAAAATGTTTTTTAAAATTCTTAAAGGAAATTAGAAGTGCTACTCCAGTGAACACACAAATGATAAGAAAGCAAAACAGCCTTATTGCTGATAGAAAGAAAGTGTGAGTAGTCTGGATAGAAGATCAAACCAGCCACAACCTTCCCTTAAGCCAAAACCTAAGCCAGAGCAAGGTTTTTACTCTCTTCAATTCCATGAAGGATGAGAGAAATGAATGAGGGAACTGCTCAAGAAAAAGCTGAAGGTCACAGAGATGGGCTTCTGAAGTTTAAGGAAAGAAGCCATTTCCATAAGAGTTCAAGTTGAAGCTGCAAATACTGATATAGATGTGCCAGCAAAAGAACCAGAAGGTCTAGCTAAAATAATTGAAAAAGGTGGCTACACTAAGCAACAAATTTTCAATGTAGATGAAATAGCCTTCTGTGGGAAAAGACGCCATCTAGTACTTCCACAGCTAGAGGGAAGTCAATACCTGGCTTCAAAGCTTCAGAGGGTAGGTTCTCTTGATTGGGGCTAATGCAGCTAGTGATTTGAAGTGGAAGCCAATGACTATTTATCATTCTGAAAATCCTAATTTTCTTAAGAATTACGCTATCTTCTCAGAGCAGTAGAGAGAAAAATTGTGGTTACTAAAGGATGGGAGGGGGAGAATAGGAAAAGGATGGTTAAATGGACACAAAATTATAACTAAATTGGAGTTTTAGTATTCTGCAGTGCTGTAGGTTGAATGCAGTTACTATAAATTATTGTATATTTTCAAAAAGCTAGAAGAGACAATTTTGAATGTTCACAACACAAAGAAACAATAAGTGTTTAAGGTAGATTTCCTTGATTTGGTCATTACCCATTGTATACATGTATCAAAACATCACTGTATCCTGTCACTATGTACAATTATTCTGTGTCAATTAAAAAGAAAAGAAAAAAATTGGTGAAAAAATAAATAGTGAAAAAGATTTAGCTAAATATGCTAAATCTACTCACCTATGATCTATAAAAGAAATAACAAAGCCTGGATGACAGTACATCTGTTTACAACAGGATGTATGGAATATTTTAAGGCCAATTTTGGGACCTATTGCTCAGGAAACAAGTCCTTTCAAATTGTCACTGCTCATTGACAATGCACTTGGTTACCCAAGGGCTCTGAGGGAGATGTGCAAGGAGATTGATGCTATTTTTATGCCTGCTAACACAATGTTCATTCTGCATCCCATGGATCCAAGAGTAATGACAACTTTCGATCTTATTATTTAAGAATATATTTTGTAGCCTGGGCACAGTGGCTCACACCTGTAATCCTAGCACTCTGGCAGGCCAAGGCAGGTAGATTGCTTGAGCTCACAAGTTCGAGACCAGCCTAAGCAAAAGCGAGACTCTGTCTCCACTAAAAATATAAAAACCAGACAAGAGGATCACTTGAGCCCAATTTGGAGGTTGCTATGAGCTATGACACCATGGCACTCTATCCAGGGCAACAGCTTGAGACTCTGCAGGGAAAAAAAAAAAAAAATATATATATATATATATATATATATAGTAAGTCTATACCTGCCATAGACAGTGATTCCTCTGATTAATATTGACAAAATAAATTGAAAACCTCCTAAATAGATTCACATACATGCCACTAAGAACATTTGTGATTCATTGGAGGGAATCAAAATATCGGCATTAACAGGAGTTTTTAAGACGTTGATTCCAGCCCTCATGTATGATTTTTGAAGAGTTTGAGACTTCACTGGAGGAAGTAACTGCAAATATGGTGGAAACAGCAAGAGAACTATTATAGAAGTGGAATCTGAAGATGGGCCTGAATTGCTATATCTTGAAATAAAATTTTAATGGATGCAGAGTTGCTTCTTATGGATAAGCAAAGAAAGTGGTTTCTCAATATAGATAAAGTGATAAAATGTACTCCTGATGAAGATGCTATGCAGATTGTTGAAATGACTACAAAGGATTTAGAATATTACACAGACAAATTTTATAAAGCAGTGACAAGGTTTGAGAAGTTTGACTCTAATTTTGAAAGAGTTCTGCTATGGGTAAATGCTACAAGCATCGTGGGCTACAAGAGAAACCTTTTGTGAAAGGAAGCGTCAATCAAAGTAGCGAACCTCTGCACAGTGGTTACAGCACCAGCCACACACACCGAGGGTGGCAGGTTCAAACCAAGCCTGGGCGAACTAAACAACAATGACAACTGCAACAAAAAAATAGCTGGATGCAGCGGTGGGCAACTGCAGTCCCAGCTACTTGGGAGGTGAGGCAAGAGAATCACTTAAGCCCAAGAGTTTGAAGTCGCTGTGAGCTGTGCTGCCACAGCACTCTACCGAGGGTGACATAATAAGACTCTGGGTTTTTTGTTTGTTTTGTTGTTGTTGAGACAAAGTAGCAAACCTCATTCTTGTCTTATTTTAAGAAACTTTCACAGTGACCCCAACCTTCAGCATCTACCAACCTGATCAGCCATCAACATGGAGGCAAGACTCAAGGCCAGCAAAAAAGATCACAGTTCACTGAAAGCTCAGATAATTATTAGAATTTTTAAGCAATAAGGTATTTTTAAATTTAAGATATATATATATTTTTAGACAGAATGCTGTTGCACACTTAATAAACTAGAGTGTAAACATGACGCTTACATGCAGAAACCAGAAAATGTGTGACCCTTTTTCTTGCAGTATTTACTTCATCCCAGTGGTCTGGAAGCAAATCTACAATATCTCTAGGGTATCTGGATTTTCTCTGCAGCTCCCAGCAACTTGAAGGAACCAGTTATTCATCCTGATATGAACTGAAAGTTTGTGTCCTCTTCCCCCTTGAAAAAGCTTAGCTGAAACCCTCACCCCCAATATGACTGTCCTTGGAGACAGGACCTGTGAGAAAGCAATAAAGGTTAAATGAGGTCCTCAGGGGAGGGCGGGTGTCCTTAAAAGAGGCAGAGACCAGAGCACTTTCTGGTGTGTGAGGACACAGAGAGAAGGAGACTGGCTGCTGTGAGCCCAGGAAGAGAGGCCTTGCTAGACACCAACCATGCTGCCCCTCTTATCTTGAACTTAGTCTCCAGAATTATGAGAAAATGCATTTCTGTAGGTTAAGCCACATAGTCTGCATTATTTTGCTATGGCATCCTAATACAATTCTTCAAGGAAAAGGTGGGTGGTGTGTCCTAGGGGCCAACACAGGAGCTGAACCAGGGAACCAGTTGCCCGGGACTCCTCTCTCTCTCTCTCTCTCTCTCTCTCTCTCTCTCTCTCTCTCTCTCTCTCTCTCTCTGCCCCTCTCATATACAGGTCCTCACCAGAAGCTGTGATCCAAGCTAGAAGAGCAGCCTCCTTCCTAGAAAGTCCCAGGAAGGCCCCAGACTCACCCAGCTTATACCACGTGCACCCTCCTGGACCAAGCTTGAGGACAGTGGCAGAGGGTACTATGATTGACTTTGTCTCTTGCTCTCAAAAGGCAAAGGAGCAAGAGAGAGATACTGGAACAGTAAATGGAAATAAACATGATACCTGTCGGTTATTTTCTCAGCCAAATTTTAGTAACTCCCCAGGCTTTGACATCAAGCAAGTCACTTTACCTCTCTGAGTTTTACCTTCTTCCTCTGTCAAGTGGAGATGACCAGGGTCATGGTGAGAATAAATGAAATAATACATGCTATGGGCCTTCCTGGCACTGGGTTGGCATATAGTAAATGTCCAATAAAAGACAGCTTCTTTTGCTTTTGCTATCTGAAATACTGCTGTAAGAAAATATAATTTTGCATTTCAAACTTCGGAGCCAATTTTCAAAGCATAGATAAAAAGCAAAATTCAATTGTATTTGCTCCAGGACTGAAAACTTAATAATGTTACCTGGAATGTATATTTTTCAAATAAGGAAACTGAAGCTCAGAGGACTTCATAAGCAACTCAAGATCTCACAAAGAGAAGAGATAGGACTGGACTCAAGAACCCTGAACTTTAATAACATCCCAGTTGCCCCCCCAAATCAGCTGCCACTTCACCCAGCCATTGCCCCCATGTGTGCCCCCAAGCCAGACCAATGACCCATCTGAGCCAAGGACTTCAGCTTCTCTTTTTGTTTCCAGACCCCCAAGCTGCCTGGTCAATCCCAGGGCTGCTCAGCAAGCCTTGCTGTGACAGAATTAAAACCCAATGGGATATCTGGGAAGCAAGTGGGATATCTGGAAGTAATAAACTTCTGACTGCTTGTTCATTTGGCACCCAGTGGGAGTAGCACAGATTCTTCTCATCTCTCTTTCTTAAGAATCAATAAAAAATTATTGGTGCATTTAGCAGAAAGTAAATAAATGAAATTAACCGCGTATGGAACTGATACTTTGGTCACATTCCTAAAAGCCATTCTGACTTAATCTGGTGTATTATTTGGTAACTGCAATAAGGATTTTAAGAACTGAGGGTGGTGTCCTGAGAACGAAGAGAAGTATTTGGCCAGGGGAGGTGAGCAATAGGGAGAAAGCAGCATTTCCAGCTGAGCCTTTAAGGATAACTTAAAGGGGGTGGGCATTCTACAAAGGAAAAAAAAGTGTGAGTGAATATGAAAGAGAAATGCCGAAGGGGTTTAGGACTGCCAGGAGCAGTGGGGAGTCCAGAGAGCATGCTGGTGACCAGCAGAGGCGGAGGTGAGGGTGCAGCTGGCTGCAATGGTCCCTGCACAGCCCAAAGGCTAAGCAGAGGCATGAGGTTACTGAAGAGGCCATGCAGACAAAAAGCAGTCAGACTTAGAAGCAACAGAAATTGGGGACAAACTTGTCTTTTCTTATCCTAATTTAGCTGTGCTGTAAAAACATCTAAGTTCAAATCCCACTTCTGCCATTCCTGTGAAGTGAGATTTTGTGCATCTATTTAACCTCTGGTGAACCACTGTTTTCTCAGGTACTGGTGACAATAATAATGTTCCCTCAGAGTATGTGAACTCAATGCCTACAGAGGCCAGGGAGGTAAGATAAATGTCATCACCTGCGTATGAAATAACAAGGAGTACTAAGGATGGCATTCAACTCTAATCCTAAAAGTAGTCAAACTCAAACATTTTAAAATATTGTGTAGGCTAAACACAACACATTTGCCAACACATAACCAGCATGTGCATTCTTGACTGTCTTATAAGACAGTTGCAAGAATTAAGTGAGATAATGAATATAAAGTGCTTCACATAGTAGAGAAGCCCAAACAAAAAAAGAATGCCTATCCTACAATTTATCGATATGAAGTTCAAGGACAAATTAATCCATGGTAAGAGAAATCAGAATAGTGTTCACCTGGAGAAGGGAATTCAGCAGTGGGAAGGTCTAAGGGAGCCTCATGGTCAGTTGAAAATATTCTATGTCTGGTTGTAGGTTGGGTCACATGGCTGCAAACATACAATATCATTGAGCTGTACACTGAAGTTTTGCAAGTTTTACTGTGACAAGTTATACTTCATTCAAAAAAAAAAAATTTATGGTGGCTCCCCTAGCTCAGTGGGTAGGGCAATGGCCACCTACCCCAAAGCTGGGAGGTTGGAACCCAACCTGTGCCTGGTAAACAACCATGACAATTGTAACGAAAAAAAATAGCCTGGTGTTGTGGCAGGTGCCTATACTCCCAGCTACTCAGGAGGCTGAGGCAAGAAAATCACTTAAGCCCAAGAGTTGGAGGTTGCTGTGAGCTGTGACACTACAGCACTCTACTGAGGGCAACATAGTGAGACTCTGTCTCAAAAAGAAAAAAAAAAAGGAAATTTAAGACAATTCCTTCAAAGTGTAACAAGGGCTTATTTATAGATGGTTGTGGTAGCTATTATCAGTACTACTTTTACTATTCCTATTATCATTCTTAAGCCACAAAGTCAATAAACCAACAAAATGAGCAAACAAGCAAACATCAAAGACTTCTGGATGTTAGATGCTTATGTCAGATTATATTTTCCAAAACTGATCCTAAATACAAAAAGTGCTAAAAATATATATGCACATTTTATGGGGGGGAAAACTGTATTAAAATTGTAATGCTTAAGTCACTTTTGACTTCTGCAATTACAAATGTATGACTTGAGACATCTCGGCAGAGACAAGATGGTTGACTGAAGCCAGCTTTCCACAGAGGCTCCTGTCCAGAAGGA
>CAUYPK010126692.1:0-11339 GCA_963574355.1 Loris lydekkerianus | reverse complement strand
GAACTTTATATTTGTTCAATATGAATGAGATGTCCCACATGCAGAACATCTTTATCACTCCCGGAAACGTCCTTTGTGATTCACTGTGGTCAGCCTCACCCTGGGACACCACAACTCTGTTTTCTGACACTATAAATGAGTTTTGCTTGTTCTGTAATCCCATATCAGTGGAATCATAATATACATCCTCCCAGGTCTGGCTTCTTTCCCTCAGCATAATGGATTTTGAGATTCATCCATATTGTGCCTTATTTCTTTTTATTGCTGAGTAATATTCCATTGTATGGATATAACACAATTGATTCACCTGCTGATGGTCATTTGTGCTGTTGATTTTTCTTTTTAATTTTTAAAATAAATCAGAAGTTCTTGGGCTTCATTAAGTACCAGGATCTGATATGGCCTACTCACACTGGGGGACCATTACCATCATGCGTACAACTGGCTAGAAAAATAAAGGTAATAGATGTTTTTAACATGTGTCCCCTATACATTTTCTTTATCCCAACCTCTCTTTCCCTTTGTCTCTGCTGACAGATTCAGGCAGATGACAGAACTGATGCATGATAGGGACTCTGAAACTGCCACAAAAGTTCAGTTTACCTAGCTGCTGTGGGTTAGTTCATTTCAGACACTTAGGTTTCGGTCCATGATTTTTCTATCAGGCATTAATTAGTCTGGTTACCACAGTTTTAAGCTGGAATAATATCGCTCAGTGGTTCTTTGTGGTAATCTGCCTGGCATCCCACTAACCAAATTAACTTGGAACCCACTAGCTGATAGAAAATCATGCTCAGTGGAGGCCACCAAGAGTGGCCACACCTGCCTGGGACACCAGCCCCTGACTCCTGTCTAAAAAAGCACCGTGAGCCACTTCACTGTCACTTCAGATAACATCAGAACCTGATGTAACTACACTGGGACTCTCTGAATACATATTTAAACATTCCAATCCAATTACATGCTCTCTGCTAAAAACTATAAAGCCAGACTCTACATTTCTTGAATAGCCTGTTCCCCAATGCAAGTCAACCACTTCATTTGGTGAAGAGATGGTTAGATATGGGTTCCTGGAGATAAAAGTGTCTCAGTAGGACTTAGGAAAAGGCTGTACCGTACTTGCTAAATTGTGTATCTTGTACCTATGGAAGATTTGAAGGATTGTTAAGGGTAACGTGGACGATGCTGGTGTATTGCATTATGTGCTGACTTGATGTAAGGTGATATTCTACATAAAGCCCTTTGGTTTACAAATGTGCTTACACTCTCTTCACTCTATGGGCAGTCACGGCACCTGTTGTTATCTCATATTGTAATGGGGGTGTTGAAGCCGAGCTAATGTGAGGGCCAAGGGTGAATATGAGGAGAGTCATCCCAAGTGCAGGGCAGGGTAGAACCCTGTCCTCATTTAAAACATTGATATTTTGTTCATTATATAATTTTTGCATTAACTTTATTAAAAAGATTATATTAAAATATTGTTAATATTTACCTTGATTACTGACTCCTTTGTGCTCAAGCTAGTGACTAACTTGCCTCATCCTGGTCCTGGCTCAGAGTCTCAGGCCCTGCAGAGTGAATGCATTAGCTAGAATCCATTCATTGTGTGTGAAAAAGACATTAATACAAGTAATTTCATATGGTTCAAGCTAATGGATTCTCCTAGGATGGAGTAGGGAGGGCTCTCACAAAGCTCTGGTGCTGTCTGTGAGAGCGTCATTTTTCTGCTCAGGGTCCCTGACCTGCTGCACAGTGGAACCACCCCAGGAACATTCATTAAAACCAGAACCTCAAAGTTCCCCAGTGGGGAACTGCTATGTGTGTTTTCAAAAAGCCCCTCTAGTGTGAAATTCTTGGTTACCACCCCTGGGTTCAACCAGAATTAAGCCAGGCTATCCTGGTAGGGGGTTCTGGATTTGAATTCTGATGCCAGCACTTTCTAACCATACAATCTGAGGCAAGTTACATGTTATTGTGGGTAGTGAGTAAGGCATGTAAATGTCTAGCACAGTGTTTGTTGAACCATCAAATCCTGGATAAGAGTTAATGCTTCTGTGAGCTATTACTTTGTGCAGAGGTTCAGAGAAGTTAAGTAGGTTGACTCAGGTCACACAGCAAGTTAATGAAAGAGTTGAGTTTGAGACACACATCTGTCTGGCCTCATTGCCAGAGCTAAAACAACTACCCTTGACATCCACTAAGTGGTCCCTCCAAGAACAGGGGCCCTCCACAGTTAGCCCACAGCATTTTCCAATAAGCCCCCTCCCCATCCCCAAAAGGATGAGAACAGAGCTGATCAGGCAGAGCCAGGGGCAGGGCAGGGAGACACTGCCAGGCCAAGCAAGAGTTCCTTTGCCTGGGGGAATTTCCCTCCTGGAATAGGGGGGTAAGGGAGGGCGCCCCTACTGCTTTGATCATCTGGCCCTACCCACCCCAAACCTTCTGGCTGGAGCTGGCAGCCCCTTGCACTTCCTCTTTTCTAGTTTTCTCTTTTAACTTATTCTGTGCTGGCTTCTGCTCTTGATTCTCTGCTAAAACCAGTCACTTCCTGAATATTGAAGTTGTGGGCTCCACAAGGGACCTCTGCCTTGCGAGACACTGCAAGGAACTCCCTTCTCTGAGTTTCATTCTCTTTTCACTTTCTGCCATGCCACAGGCTGAAGAAAGTGACCTAGCCTGGCTGGCCTCAGGCCTCATCTTCTGGCACCTCCCCTCCTCAGCTCTTAACTTCCAAATAGACCATGCATCTGTGGGTCTCCTGCCCCAAGCTGTCCCACCTTTGCAAGGCTAAACCATTGTTCTTCCTCCCAGGAGGGCCCCTTCCTTACCTTGATCCCCAACAACCCCAATCATCCCTTCCAACCCAGCTCTGGCATCTCCTTGATTCTGATAATAAAGCTTCCCATGGTAGTCCATCCCCTGCCTCCAGACCGATTCTGTCCTCTCAGGTATATCAACCATTGCTGCACTTCACAGCAGTTGTCTGGAATTTAGCTCAATCCACATCCATCTTGTGCTATTTCTTCATCTCCCTGGCAGCCAGCAGGTCCACAACATCTCTAGTGATAACAACAATATGACCAAAGTTGTCCTACTTTACATACTTTACATTATCTGTTTGTTCAATACAATTACTAAAATCTTCCTTATCTTACAAATAGGAAAGTCAAGTACTCAAAGCTTTAGTGACTTGCTCATGGCCACACAGCTCTTATGTGGAAGAGGTGGAATTTGAAGCCAGACCTTCTAGTTCTTAGTGTCTACGCCTTAACCACTGTGCTATTCAGCACCCCTGGTGGGGAGGGAGGACCGTGAGGGAGCAAGGGAAGAGGCTCCTCCTCTTAAACAGCTAGATCCCTCCAGGGCCGGGAGCTGGAGCAAGCACACATCTGCACACACACACAGATACAGAAAAGCACACATCTGCACACACACACACAGATACAGAAAACGTGGGAAAACTGCAGAGAAACATATTAAGTGTTAAGCTATGTGCTATACAGCAGTGCTTTTCCAATTTTAATGTGTATGTAAATCACCTGAGGATCTAGTTAGTTAAACGGTAGATTTGGATCCACTCTGACATAGTGGAACCTGAGATGGCGTTTCTAACAAGTTCCTAGTTGCTGCTGATGCTGCTGGTCCTGGGACCACACTTAGAGTAGCAAGGGTGAGCTCGGGGCCCACGGAGGTGGGAGAGGGAGATTTCAGTGGACTGGAGAGGTCATGGAACAACGGGCTGGGTCTGGGACAATAGCGAGGCTTGGGTAGGTAAAGGGGAGGGAGAGAAAGGCCTGCCCTGGAATCAGCCTGCTCTTGGCTCTCAGGGGCCTGAGAGCAAGGGGGTGGTTTCAGGGGCCCATAACATGTGACCCCAAACTGCCTTGACCCCCCCTTTAATAAGCAGGAGCTCCATCTGTGAATAGCTCCACATGAGAAATGTCCAATTCTGATGTGCCAGGAAACATTTTGCAAATTCAGAAATCACAGCCAAAGGGAAGTGCTGTGAGGTCTACAACTTGCTGTAGTGGTTCAGTGGGAAGGATCATTCCCCAAGTGGTTCCTCCTGAGGAGAGTGTTTCTGCTGACTCGAGGACTTTGGCAGTCTATAAAGCTTAGCAATGGAAAGTAAGGAAACTCTCAAGGAGGAAGAGTTCTTGGGTAGCACCCAAGAACTAGCAGCTTTTGAACAAAGTTCGATGGAAGTCTTCGAAATCAATGGTAAAGTATTATTCCCCCAAATAATAGAATTGCCCAGGGATGTATGTTTCTGTTGGTGGGATATAAGAACAGAAAACTTGGTAGAAAGTCTAGGTTTGCACTATTGCTGCTTTTTCTACCTAACCCTTACTAGTATGTGCCTGGAACGCTTGGATTTGGAATTTCTAGAATGTTAAAAATAGATACTGTATCTTTAGCTTATCATTAGCTCCACAATTCCTATAAATCATATTTAAATAATTTCCCTTGGATAAATGCCAATGCTTATTAAATGCTCCCCCTTTTTAGAAAATAAGTATCTTATTCTGACACACAAGCTGTGTGATGAAATGACAATACAAAACAGGGGCATTGAAAAAGTGCTATAAAACTGAAACCAAGTGCCACATACTTTTCTAATGCAACTTTTAAAAAATTATTTAAGGGAATTCTGTTGTAACTGATGTGCTAAACAGGAAACACTTTCTCCATTTCACATTGGCTAGGATGTTTTTGGTTTGTCTTAGATTAAACTCGGGTTTTTAAAATTCAGTCAACTCTGTCATCTTTATTTTTGCACTCAGTGTTACACAAGTGATGCATTTTTAAAATCTTCTAGAATCTGTAGGAAAGTCATGGGTATGTTTGTCTTCCACAGGCAATCTTTGTTTTTGTTTTTGATACAGTGTCTCTCTCTGTCACCCTGGCTAGAATGCAGTGGCATTGTCATAGCTCACAACAACCTCAAACTCTTGGGCTCAAGCAATACTACTGCCTCAACCTCCCAAGTAGTTGGTACTACAGACACCCACCACTGTACCCACCTAATTTTACCTTTTTTTTTTTTTTTTTAATAGAAATAGCAACTGACTCTTGCTCAGGCTGGTCTTGAACTACTGAGTTCTAATGATCCTCCCATGCTAGGATTACAGGAGTGAGCCACCACACCCAGCCTTCGACAGGCAATCTTTTATTCCTTATTTTAGAACATTCTCTTAGAATCATCTTGCAAGATGAGTCATTATTCCCATCCCTAGGTTTTTCTGGAAGTTGTCTATGCGGGAACAATGGTATCTCTGTCCCCTGCACTGAGTATCCCTCTCCTCCAGCATCTGCCCATGCAGGTCCTTAGCTGGAATGTATGGGGCTACAAAGATGAAGTATTGGGGCCTCTAGGAATTTACAGTGTAGTATCAGAGAAAGATTACCAAATGTAATCTGTCTGGACCTCAATTTCTCTGTTAGTTCAGGCTTCACGTCATTCTTCAAGACATTTTTTTCCCCACTAATTTCAGTTTTGATACAGGTGACCCAAACAAAAAACAACTAGAGATGTTAAGGGTTTTGATGTTCTTTGTTTCAAAATTAACATTAACCATTGGCTCTCAGTGGTGAGCCTAACTATTCCATATTTTTGCTATAAGGTAATCCAAAGAGACTTTTAACAGACCTTCCTCCTGAAATCTATTCATGTTCTGTCTTGCTGATGTGACTGTTATCACATCATGTAGGCGTTCTGACTTTGTTCTGACTTTGTTTATGCCAGTATTTCTCAACGTCTTTAAACATCTGGCTTTACTGTAGAGGATTGTTTGGTGTGCTGATTTTTTTTTTTTAATAGATTCACAGACAGTTGCAAAAAAATGTACAGGAAGGCCCTTCTGACCTTTTCCCACTTGCCCCAGTGGTAACATTTTACATAGTTAGTACAATACCACAGCCAGGAAACTGATATTGGTGCTTCCTTTTAGTTTCCACCCACTCACTGAGTTTATGACTACAGTTCCTCGCTAAATAGCACCACACACTCTTCACCCGCCTGCCCAGCCATCGCTAATCCCAGACAAACACTAATAAGTTCCCTATCTCTATCACTGTGCTCTTTCAGTAATGTTACATAAAGGAATTTCACAGGATATAACTTTTTTTTACATTGTATAATTCCCTTGAGACCCATCCAAGTTATGTCTATCTGCAGTTGATTTTTCTTACTGTTGAATAGCATTTCATGATAAAAATATGCCACAGATTGTTTTTATCCACTCACCCATTGAAGGATATTTGTGTTGTTTTCAGTTTGGGGGCAATTACAAATAAAGCTGCTATGACCACTTTAGTAAAAGTTTTTGGGTAAATTTTCATTTCTCTGGGATAGATGCCTAAAGTACAGTTGCTGGATTCTAAGTGTGTGTTTGGTTTTACAAGAAGCAGCTGATGAATTTTCTAGCAAGACTGTACCATTTTATACTTCTGTCAGCAATGTGTAACTGACCCAGTTTCTCCACACCTTGCCAACGTTTGGCATTATCATTATTTGTACTTTTAGCATTCCTATAGGTGTGTAGTGATAGCTAACTGTAGATTTAATTTGCATTTTCCTAATGACTAATGATGTTGAATATCTTTTCCTGTGCTCATTTACTAATTGTATGCCCTCTTCAGTGAAAGATCTTATCTTTTGCCAATGGATTAATCAGATCTTTTTTTTTTTTTTTTTTTTTTTTTGTGACAAGGGTCTCTGTCACCCTGGGTAGAGTGCCGTGACATCACAGCTCACAGCAACTCAAACTCTGGGGCTCAAGTTATCCTCTTGCCTTAGCCTTCCAAGTAACTGGGACTACAGGTGCCCACCCCAGAGCCCAGCTAGTGTTTAGTAGAGACAGGATCTTGCTCCTGCTCAGGCTGGTTTCAAACTCCTGAGCTCACACAATCTAATCTATCTGATTTGGCCTCCCATGTTGCTAGGATTACAGACATGAGCCATTGTACCCAGCCGAGAGTTCTTTATATATTCTAGATACAAGTCCTTTACCAGACAGGTGGTTTGCAAATATTTTCTCCTAGTCTGTAAATTTTGTCTTTATACTTATAACAGGGTCCTTTGCAGAGCAAAAGTTTTTAATTCTTATGAGATCCAACTTAATTTTTCCTTTCATAAATTATGCTTTGGTGTCAAATCTATGACCTCTTCACTTAGCCCTAAGTACTGGAAATGTTCTGTGCCCTATAAAATTTTTTATAACTTTACATTTTCCTCTTAAGTCTGTGATCCATTTTAAATTTATTTTTGTATAAGGCATAAGATATAGCCAGTGTTTCTGTTCTGTTTGTTGCCCCCTTGCTCACGTACTATTTGTCAAAAGGGATATTCTTAATTTCAGCAATTAGTTGGGAAAATTAGTGTGGGTCTATTTTCTGTGTTCTTTTTTTTTTATTTCAAAATATTAAGGGTTGCAAATGTTTTAGACTACACGGAACATTTTTGTAATGCTTGAGTCCTGGCTATTGACGTGCCTGTCACCCAAATAGTGTTCATAGTACCTATTAAGTTGTTTTATTTCCCTTTCCTCCCACTCCACCCTCCCCGCCCCCCAGGCTGATTTCCACTGAGTTTTACTTTTCTCTGTGCACATGTGTGCTCATCCCTTAGTTCTAATTTAATATTGAATACATGTGGTGTTTGTCCATTCTTGAGATACTTCACTCAGGAGAATGGTGTGCAAAAGGTATTAATTCATTTTTTATGGCTGTGTAGTACTCCATGGTATACATATACAACATTTTATTAATCTACTCATGAATTGATGGGCACTTGAGTTGATTCCACATCTTTGCAACTGTGAATTGTGCTGCAATAAACATTCGAGTGCAGGTGTCTCTTTGATGAAAAAACGCCTTTTCCTTTGAGTTGATACTCAGTGGGATTGATGGATTGAATTGTAGTTCTACTTTTACTTTTTAAAAGACTCCTCGTATTGTTTTCCATCAAAGTTGTACTAGTTTGCAATCTCACCACAATTTATGTGTTCCTTTCTCTCTGGGTCCACGCCAGCATCTATTGCTAGTGGACGTTTTAATAAAAGCCATTGTAACTGGGGTAATGTGATATCTCATTGTGGTTTTAATTTGTACTTCCCTGATGATTAGTGATATTGAGTACTTTTTTAACTTTTATTAGCCAATTGTCTTCCTTCCTTCCTTCCTTTTTTCTTCCATTCCTTGCTTCCTTCCTTGCTTTCTTGCTTCCTTCCTTCCTTCCTTCCTTTCTTTTTTAGACAGAGTCTCAAGCTTTCACCCTGGGTAGAGTGCCGTGGCATCGTAGCTCACAGCAACCTCCAGCTCTTGGGTTCAAGTGATCCTCTTGCCTCAGTTTTTTCTATTTTTAGTAAAAACGGGGTCTTACTTTTGCTCAAGTTGGTCTCAAACTCGTGAGTTCAAGTAATGCACTTGGCTCAGCCTCCCAGAGTGTTAGGATGACAGATGCAAGCCACCATGCCTGACTTTGTCTTTCTTCTTTTGAGAAGCTTCTGTTCATATCTTTTGCCCACTTTTTAATAGGTACTTCTGTGTTCTTTATTCTGTTCCATTGATCTTTGTGACTATCTCTTTACCAATACCACACTGTCTTGATTACTGTAGCTATACTATAACCTTTAATGTCAGGTAGAGTTATTCCTCATTATTGTATTCTTCTTGTCAAGATCATTTTACCTATTTTAGGGCCTTTGCCTTTTCATATAAATTTTATTTCAGCTCGTCCATTCTACCAAAACTCATTGCTCGGATTTTGGTAAGAATTGTATTACATCTATAGCTAAATGTAGAGAGAATTGACTTCTTTGTTATATTCAGCCTTACAGTCCCTAAATACGTAGGTCACAATGAAAGTTTTGAGAAAGGCCGTGTTATGGTCCATTATTTCACTTCCAAGAAACAGAGTCAACAGCCTTCTTTCTGATTCGTCATGCAAGTTTCAATTTGCTCACCTGATTGGTGTTTGCGGGAGGGCATCATTTGTTTCCATCTGCATTGATTTTATGTTTCTTGATTTTCATGTATCTCCAAACATACATAAAATCATGACCACCTACAATATCCCTGTCCATTTATTTAGGTCTTTGATTTTCTTAAAGTTATGCAATTTTCATCATATAAATCTTGTTCATGTTTTGCTAGATTTGTATCAAAATATGTCATTTTTTTAGGAGTGACTGCCAATACTATTGTGTTTTTAATTTTGATTTCCGCTTGTTTGTTGTTAACGTATAGAAATGTGATTGATTTTTATGTGTTGCTCTTGTTTCCTGTACCTTTGGTGAACTCACTTATTAGTTCGAGGAGTTTTTTAGTAGATTCTTTGGGATTTTCTATGTAGATTGTGATGTCCTCTAATAAGAACACTTTTATTTCTTTCTTTTCTCTTGCTTTATTGTGCTAGCTAGAATTTTCCAGTACTGTGTTGACTAAGAAGGCAAAAGCAGACATTCTTGTCTCATTTTCAGTCTTAGGGAAAGTGTTTTATCATTAAGTAGCTTTTAATATTTTGTAGATACTTTTTTTTTTCAGCTTCTGGCCAGGGCTGGGTTTGAACCCACCACCTCTGGCATATGGGGCCGGCCCCCTACTCCTTTGAGCCATAGGCTCCGCCCTAGATGCTTTTTTCTTAAATTGAGAAAGTTCTTCTTTATTTCTAGTTTACTGAGAGTTTCAACTCTGAGTTTATTATTTATTATGAGTTATTATTATGAATTATAATTATGAAGAGTTTTAACATAAATTGGATTTTTATAAGTGCTTTTTCTGCATCCAATTATATAATTTTTCTTCTTTAGCTTGTTGGTCTGGTAGACCATATTGATTAATATTTAAATAAAGAACCATCTCTGCACACCTGGAATAAATCCCACATGGTCATAGCATACAATTTTTTTTATTACATTGCTTGATATGATTTGCCCATTTTTTGTTGCTGACAACCTTTCTGTCAAAATTCATGAGAGATATTGGTCTTTAGTTTTCTTTCATTCTTCCTTTCTTTCTATTTCCATTTTATTTCTTCCCCAAGTACAGTTTTTCTTCAGTCCTCAAGGACTGCTTACACGGACTTTGGTGGAAGCCCTGGTGCAGCTTCTGCAGCTCTAAATTTGGGTGGGGTGTTCAGTCCGGCTGCCAGAGAATGGTTCCTGACTACATTTGCTACCTTGCTAGGAATAGCACAACTCACAGAGAAATGTAACTTCACATAGAGCTTGGGAAGCACATATGCGTCGAAGACATTCGCTTCAGAAATATCCCCAATGGCTGCAGCCTCCAGAATGCTCCGATGATGAACTTCTGAATAGCTTTGGTTTTAGGCATACATTGGACACAGTTCATGCAGCGAGTAGGCTGCACATGGCCATGGCTCTTTTTGGCACGACTGTTGTTCCTTTCCTTTGTCATCTTGGAAGCAAGGATGTGAGAGCCTTTCTTTCCTTCCCTTCTTTCCTTCTTTTCTTTCTTTCTTTTCTTCCCTCCCTGCCTTTTTCCCTTCCTCCCTTCCTTTCTTTCTTCCTTCCTTCCATCTTTCCTTCCTCCCTCCCTTCCTTCCTCCCTTGCTTCCTTCCATCCTTCCTTCCCCTTCCTTCCTTCCTTCCTCCCTCCCTTTCTCTTTTCCTCCCTTCCTCCCTTCCTTTCCCTTCCTTCCTCCCTTCCTTCCTTCCATCCTTTCTTCCCCTTCCTTCCTCCCTCCCTCTCTTTCTCCCTTCCTTCCTTCCATCCTTTCTTCCCCTTCCTTCCTCTCTCCCTCTCTTTCTCCCTTCCTTCCTTCCATCCTTCCTTCTTTCCATCCTTCCTCTCCCTTCCTTTCTCCTTTCCTTCCTTTCATTCTTCCTTCCCCTTCCTTCCTCCCTCCCTCTCTTTCTCCCTTCCTCTCTTCCTCCCTTCCTTCCATCCTTCCTTCCATCCCTCCTTCTTTCCATCCTTCTATTCCTTTCCTTCCTCACTTCCTTCTTTCCATCCTTCCTACCCCTTCCTTCCTCCCTTCCTCCCTTTCTCCCTTCCTCCCTTCTTCCCTTCTTCCCTTCCTTCCTTCTTCCCTCCCTCCCTCCCTTCCTTCCTTCCTTTCATTTTTCCTTCCCTTTCCTTCCTCCCTTCTTCTCTTTCTCCCTTCCTCCCTCCCTCCCTTCCTTCCTTCCTTCCTTCCTCTCTTCCTCCCTCTCTTCTTTCCTTCCTCTCATTCTTCCTTCCCTTTCCTTCCTCCCCTCGTCTCTTTCTCCCTTCCTCCCTCCCTGCCTTCCATCCTTCCTACCAAACAACCTCCCAACCATCCATCAAACAATACGAAAAAACAAACAACACAACAAACAACCAAACAAGCA
>CAUYPK010126690.1:0-10243 GCA_963574355.1 Loris lydekkerianus | reverse complement strand
TGCCAGTGTCTCTGACCCTCTGGATCTGACAGCCCCACAAAATAAGCAGAATCTTTACTCAGATTCTGGATGATGAAATCCTAAGACAAAAAAAAGAAAGGAGTCATAGCCTCAAGTGCTTAGCCTGAACTGAGTTTTTTATGACTTTAGGGAAATGAGATGAAAAGGAGACAATCCTGGCTAAGCAGGGCAAGATAAAAGAGATCCCTTGTAAGCATGATGTTCAATATATGTATGGGAAGCGATTTCTACCTATGATCATAATGAATTCTCATCTCAGCCTGACTTCCCCTCTTATCTTCACTAAGAGATGCCATTCTTCAAAATTGTGCATGAGAAAATATGGGTAAATTTAATCATTTTCCTTTCATAACTTCAGAGATTCTTTAATTTCATTCCTGATTATTGATTTTTTTTTTTTTTTTTTTCAGTTTTTGGCCGGGGCTGGGTTTGAACCTGCCCCCTCCGGTATATAGGGCCAGCACCCTACTCCTTTGAGCCACAGGTGCCACCCTAGATTATATTTTTAATGACATGATTTCTTTTGGGGTGATTAGGTGTCTTGAAGCTGGAAGAAGGTAAGGAATGTAAAGACTTAGGAGCCTTTTGTATCTATTTTATTGAAAGCTTTCTGCCACGGCACAATATCCCAAAATAATAAAGACCTCCTTCTTACCCAAGGGGGACATACAAAAAACAGGTAGGGTCACAACTCCATTATCTGTTAGGAAGTACCTGCTCTTCCTTGGTGTTGATCACCAGCAAGTGACCCTGCATTCCAGAGCAGTTCTTCTGACTTTCACTCCAAGATCTTGATTCAGTAGAAATAAAGTAGCATTTGGAACTAAATGACTTCCAATTCTTTGGGCAGCAGCTCCAGACTTTCTCTGTATTGGGAAGAGGGGCACATAATACAATGTACATAATCACTTTTAAAAATGTGTGAATTGGGTAGGGTGCCTGTAGCTCAGTGGCTAGGGCACCAGTCATATACACTGGACCTGGCAGGTTTGAATCCAGCCCAGACCTGCCAAACAACAATGACAATTAAACAAAGACAGCTAAAAAAATAGCAGGGGGTTGTGGCAGGCACCTGTAGTCCCAGCTACTTGGGAGGCTGAGGCAAGAGAATCGCTTAAGCCCAAGAGATGGAGGTTGCTGTGAGCTGTGACATCACAGCACTCTACCCAGGGCAACAGCTTGAGACTCTGTCTAAAAAAAAAAAAGAATGTGTGAATTGGGCAGTGCCCATAGCTCAGTGGGTAGGCGCCGGCCACATACACCCAGGTGGTGTAGAGTAACATCCTACATATTTCACACAGTGAATACCAGGATCAAAGCTGGTAATCTATTAAAGTACTTGAGTTTTTTAAATAAATTAGATAAATAAGGGATACTATAAGACTATCAGAATTTAGCATTTTGGCTTTATGAAAAATAAAATGGTTATTAATAGTTGGCTATGATCTTAATCAATGTGAATGCACAATTTTGAAGAATGGCATCTCTTAGTAAAGATAAGAAGGAAAATCAGTCTGAGAATGGGCCCGGGCCAGCTAAACAACAATGACAATTATAACAACAACAAAAAGAGTCAGGCATTGTGGCGGGTGCCCATCGTCTCAGCTACTTGGGAGGCTGAGGCAAGAAAATCACTTAAGGTTTTTAATTTAAGGTTGCTGTGAGCTGTGCTGCCATAGCACTCTACTGAGGGCAACATAATAAGATTCTTATCTCAAAAAAAAAAAAAAGTATGAAATATTAAATTAGGAACCAAAGGAAATCACACGGAATTCCCGTCCCCACCCTGGTGTAACAAGAATCATCCCACCCCGGCTCTGCACCTGTGGCTCAAGCAGCTAAGGCACTAGCATATACACCTGAGTTGGCAGGTTCAAATCCAGCCTGGCCCGCCAAACAACTATGACAGCTGCAACCAAAAAATAGCCAGGTGTTATATCAGGCGCCTGTAGTCCCAGATACTTGGGAGGCGGAGGCAGGAGAATCACTTGAGCCCAGGAGTTGGAGGTTGCTATGAACTGTGATGCCATGGCACTCTACCCAGGGTGACAGCTTGAAGCTCTGTCTCAAAAAAAAAAAAAAAAAGAATCATCCCACCCCTCGGGTGTCAATAAAGCCAAGTCTACTTCAATCAGGCAATAGTACAGCCGGGCCCCCTCTATCTGACTGGAGTGGTATCAGGAAAAGCCAGTTAAAATATGATGTTTAAATAAAATCCAGACTCTGGAATATAATGCAAAAATGTCTAGGGTTCACTAGAAAATAACTCATCATACCAAGAACCAGGAAGTTCTCAAATTTACAAAAAAAAAATGTTGATCAATAGATGTCAACAACTAAGATAACACAAATGTTATAATTATCTGACAAAGGTTTTAAAGCAGCCATGACAAAAGTGCTTCAACAAAAAGGTGCAAACATGCTTGAAATAAATGAAAAAATAGGAAGCTTCAGTAAATAAATAGAAAATACAAAGAACCAAACAGAAATTTTATAATCGAAAAATCAAATAACCAAAATAAAAATCTCAATAGATGGGCTCAACACTAGAATGACAGAGAAATCAGTTAATTGCAAGACAAAACAATAGAAATTGCCAACTGAACAACAGAAAGCAAGCAGACTGAAAAAAGATAAATGTATATACACCAAAAAACAGAGGTGCAAATGTGTAAAGCAAAAACTGATTCAGCTGACATGATAAATTTGACAAATATGCAATTAGAGGTGGGATCATCAATACCCTGTTCTTAACAATCGATAGAACAACTACACAGAAAGTCAGGAAGAAGATAGAACTCAAAATCATCATCAACCAGCAGGATCCAATCAACATTTATACAACACTCTACCCAACAACATAATACCCATTCTTTTCAAGTGCCTGTGGAACGTATGTCAGGATACACCATGTATCCTCGGGCATAAAACAAACCTCCACAAATTGTAAATCATGGAAATCATATAGAAAGTGTTCTCCAACCAGGATGGAAAGAAACTTTTTTAAACTTTTTTGTTGTTGTTGTTGTTGGGGATTCACTGAGGGTACAAAGAACCAGGTTACACTGCTGAAACAAATTAAAGATTAATAAAAGAAGGAAAATAGGGGGGTGCCCATAGCTCAGTGGTTAGAGTGTCAGCCCCATGTAACAGGGGTAGTGGGTTCAAACCCAGCCTGGGCCTGCTGAACTAAACTGAAATAAACTAAAAAAAAAAAAATAGCCAGGCGTTGTGGTGGGCACCTGTAGTACCAGCTACTTGGGAAGCTGAGGCAAGAGGATCACTTGAACCCAAGAGTTTGAGGTTGCTGTGAGCTAAGATGCCATGGCACTCTACCATGGGTGACCAAATGAGACTCTGTCTTAAAAAAAAAAAAAAAAAAAAAAAGGAAAATAACTTACTTATAAATAATCCATAGGTCAAGAAAGTCTCTTGGAAAACTTTTTAAAACAACAGTAAATGAATGCCAATGAAAATACAAATTATAGGCGGCTCCTGTAGCTCAGTTGGCAGGGTACCAGCCACATACACCTAGGGTGGTGGGTCCAAACCTGGCCCAGACCTGCTAAGCAACAATGACAAATGCAACCAAAAAATAGCCAGATGCTGTGGCGGGCACCTATAGTCCCAGGTACTTGGGTGGCTAAGGCAAGAGGATTGCTTAAGCCCAAGAGTTGGAGGATGCTGTGAGCTGTGACGCCATGGCATTCTACCCAGGCAACAGCTTGAGACGCTGCCTCAAAAAAAAAAAAAAAAGAAAGAAAAAGAAAATACAAATTATCAAAATTGCTCTTCTTCAATAAAAGGAATCAGGCTCATCAAAGAAATGTCTGATTCTAAGACTTGAGTAGCATTCTGTAGTCCCAGAAAGTAAGAAAGTGGGGGGGGACCCCACACTGATGGTGATATGACAAAGGGTCACAGAAAGCACAGTGGCTCACACCTGCAATCCTAGCACTTTAAGAGGCCAAGGTAGGAGGATTCCTTGAGGCCAGGAGTTCAAGAACTGCCTAGGCAATGTAGTGAAACCTCAGCTCTTCAAAAAATTATAAAATTAGCCAGGTATGCTGAGGGGCACTTATAGTCCTAACTACTCGGGAGGTTCAGTTGAGCCTGGGAATTGGAAGCTGTAGTGAGCTGTAATCACACCCTGCACTCCAGTCTGGGGGACAGAGTGAGATCTTTCAGGAAAAATAAAGGGGGGTGGGGGCACAGGAACCCACTGACAGAATACCTGAAACAAAAAAAATTAATAAAGTAGTATTGGATTATAAGCCAAAGTTTAAAATAAATAACCATGAGTCAATGCAAATCATTGTATAAGTCAATAAATGGGGTAGACGAGACAACCCTCATACACAAGAATTTCAAATAAGTTATACAGATACCTGTGATGGGTATTTTATGTTCAACTTCTCTGAGCCAGCACCCAGATGTCTGGTCAAGCTTTCTAGATGTTTCTGTGAGGATGTTTTTTACTGAGATTTACATTTACTTTGTTGAACTTGAATAAAGAAGATTGCCCTTTATAAAGTAAGTAGGCCTCACCTAATCAGTAGATCTGAATAAAACAATAGTAGATCTGAATAGATCTGAGCAAGTGGAAATTCTCCAGGAGAACCTTTGGACTTCATCCTCGATACCAGCTCTTCCTGGGTCTGCAACAGATGTCTTTGGACTCAAAGCACAACTCTTTCCTGAATTTCTAGCCTGCTGGCTGCTTCCATAAGTTTTGAACCTCTCAACCTTCCACCATTGTTTCAATTCCTTAAAAATAAATACCATTCTATACATACATCCCATTGGTTCTGTTTCTCTGGAAAACTCTAACACAATACTCCACCCTAATGCATGAGGAGCACAGCTCCTCTATCCTTAAGTGTGGGCTATGCAAAAAGTATGGTATGGAAAGGGGTGAGAAAAGAGTAATTTTATGGTGGAGAAATCTGACAAACACTACCTTTGTGCCTTCAAGTTTTGAACTTCTCAACCTTCAAAATGAGAATGGGAAGGAAATGACAATGTTCATTATAAAACTTGAAGGGGGCAGCCAGGTGATCAAGGTCAACATTGGAAGTCAAAGATCATTTTTATAGTATATACCCTTGATATGAAGTGATGAAAGTAGCATTTTACATTTGTGATCATCCTCACAAAAACCAGTAACCCCATTTTAATTATTAGAAAACATCAAACAAATTCCATTATCCCTCAAACTGTCAAGGTCATCAAAACAAAGAAAACCTGAGGAACTATTACAGCCAAGAAGAACCTAGAGACATGAAAACTGAATATAATGTGGCACCCTGGCTGATACCCGGTTAAAGAAACATTAGGTGAAAATTAAGGAAATATGAACAAATTATGAACTCTAATTAATAATAATATATCAAATGTGCCATACTTACATAAGAAATTAATAATAGGGGATACAGTGTATGCAAGGAGGCTTAAAAAATATGTAAATATAATCTGTTATATATGTTATATATATTACATATTCACATTCATAATAAAATTATCATCACATCATTTTCATCAAATGTTTTTAACAGCTATGTAAAAAAAGACCAAGTGGGCACGGAAAGTTCAGAAAAAGCAAAGCCTGAAGAAATCTAAGACAAGGTAACATTTTTCACAAGTAAGCCTCTAGCCTTGCATAGATAAAAATATACATCTAAAAATTTTGTCTCCTACATATTTGCATATTTATAACTTTAAATGATCAGAAAGTCAACTTCTTAGTGTACTTGGGGATCTTACTGGACAACTGATTTGAGATCCTTACATAGTATAGTTAGCAACTGAATTCTGGGCACTTTCATTTTTACCTGGAATGGCCAAATTATTTTTCAAACACTCCAATGCTGTGTGAGTTGACTCTTTTGTAGTACTTTTATCTTCAGTAATTTTCTTCAGAAGCTGAGAATATTTTTGAAAGAAAACTAGAAAAGAGAAAAAAGACCATTCATTGTCCTGGTAATATTATGACTTTGCTCTTTATTGTCACTATCTTACATTCTTTACAGAAACAAAATCTACAAATGCCCAATTACTTGAGTAGACAGATCCTGACTGGGAAAGATTTTCCACTTTGAAACCACAGATATCTCCAGGGATAACTGAGAGATCAGCAATTGACAGAGGACACAGCAGCTCCATGACAAGGGGTCTGAAGGGTCCTCTCCTTATTTTCCTTGAATACTTAATGTGAGGCAGAACTAGACACTAAGCCTTGGAGGAGGGGAGAGGGATCTGGGCAGACAAACACTGTATTTGTCTGTGCGTTGTATTCACAGATATGCACAGCCTGGGACTCTGTGGGGGAGGGGTGGAGAAGAATTAAGTAATTCTGAGAAGTTCTGGGTTATCCTGGACAATGGAGAATTTAAAAAGGAACCCAACGTGGATCACGATAACATAATTTTCTTCCTCTTCTTTCCTTTACTCTCTCCATCCCAACTGGCTCCTACGGTGCCTCTCCTTTGGCACACCAGCACTCGTCATGTCTCTCCCAATTTAAAACTAACTCACCTCTTCCTCTAGAAACCAAATTTTCTCTTTCCTCCTTACCTTTCATTTGATCCTTGACCCAGCACATTCTGCCTTCCACTACTTCACTAACACCAATCTTGAAATAGATTATCAATAACAGTGTAACCTCACTTATTAGTCAGTACTCCGATTTTGTCCTCTCTACACCTTTGTGCAGACTTTATTTCCATAACTCAAATTTGAATATATCAATTCCCTACTTAAAATTCTCCACTCTCTCTATGTCTATAACACATTGCAAAAATGGCCACAATTTTTGACATTCCTTTTGTCCACACTCCTTTGCAATGTGATTTTGTAGCTTCCTCAATCAAGTAATGGGGTCTGTCCCGGCATAGTGGCTCATACCCATAATCCCAGCACTTTGGGAGGCTGAAGCAGGAGGGCTTCACTTCACTTGAGCCCAGGACTTTGAAGTTGCAGTGAGTATGTCACTGTACTCTACCTGGGGCAACTCTGTCTAAAAAAAAAAAAACAGAGATCTCACTCTTTCTCTCTCTCACAAACACTCATGCAGCACTCAGATGCTTACTCTTCAATTTCTTCAAGGAGAATGGATTCCATTCTTTTTATAGGACAATAACTAAATCCAAATAAAAAGCAAAACTCCCAGTGGATTTACATGAATTACGTCTCCCGAGAGAAAAGTTTATTTTCAATTTCTGGGTAAACCCATTTTTAAATGTCAGTCAGTTTCTAAAAGATGCCTTCTCTTCCTGCATATAGCGCAGGCATTGTTTATTGATTCAACTGGCATACTTACTGATAAAAGCAATGAAGAATGAGATGGCCAATAGCAGGAAAAGTATTAGCAGTGAGGCACAAAGCAGCTTGGGAAAACCGGGATTACTTTTGTGAGGGGTGGTCCTTTCCTTGGGAGCTAAAGGAGAAACCAAATGAGTTTTATCAACACTAAATTTTGTCCTTGTCTTCTTCCTCTCCTCTTCTTCTTCTCCATTTTCTTAGGATTACTGATGTTATGACACTCGAAATAATATGAGAATGGGAAGGAAATGACAATGTTCATTGTAGAAACTTTATATAGAAACACAAATTCCAGGGCAGCACCTGTGGCTCAGTGGGTAGGGCACCAGCCCCAGATACCGAGGGTGGCAGGTTCAAACCCAGCCCCAGCCAAACTGCAACAAAAAATAGCTGGACATTGTGGAGGGTGCCTATAGTCCCAGCTACTTGGGAGGCTGAGGCAAGAGAATCGCCTAAGCCCAAGAGTTGGAGGTTGCTGTGAGCTGTGATGCCACAGCACTCTACTGAGGGTGACAAAATGAGGCTCCATCTCAAAAAAAAAAAAAAAAAGAACCCACAAATTTTTAAAATGCATATATAAAATAATGTACATTTTCCCATGATTGACACATCATAAAAACTATGATGTAATACTTTTCTTGATAAGTTCTAACAGTCAAAGATATGTAGCAATCCACCTATTGCACTGAACTGGCTCATGAGCATTTTTCATACTACATTTTCTTCACTAACACGGTTTAATATCATGGTTTAATAGCATTACGCATTACATATTTAAGTAATCTTCCAGAATGTTTCCAACTTTACTTTTAAAAATGCTACAGCAAATACACATTTATAACCATCTCTCATTATATCTTCAGGATAAGGTCAGCCTTTTTAGTCACTGTCTCATAATTAGAATTCTTAAAGTTACTATATGTTGTTAAGTATAGGGGAAATCTCAGTACTAAATAATATGATTTCATTTAAAAAATACATACACACATTCATGTATATTTATATGTGGAAGAATATACACTAAACTGTAAACTATAGTTTTCTCTAGATGGTAGAAGAATAATTTAAATTTTTGTGTACCTCTGTTAATTCTTTTTCTATAATAATCATTCCAACTTGTATAATGAAGAAATTATACAAAGCTTTTATGAAGAAAAAAAGAGGCTCGGCACCCATAGCTCAGTGAGTAGGGTGCTGGCCACATACTCCGAAGGTGGGCCTGCTAAACAACAATGACAACTGCAACCAAAAAATAGCCAGGCATTATGGCAGGTGCCTGTAGTCCCAGCTACTTGGAAGGCTGAGGCAAGAGAATCTCTTAAGCCCAAGCGTTTAAGGTTGCTGTGAGCTGTAACGCCATAGTACTCTACTCAGGGCAACATAGTGAGACTCTGTCTCAAAAAAAAAAAAAAAAAAAAGAAGAAGAAGAAGAAGAAGAAAAAGAAAAGAATTTTCCTATGTACTCCCAGTACTCCCACACAGGTGTTTCAGGAACCATGAGCGTCCTGACTCCCTCCTTCCAATAGCTTCTTGTACCCTACATGCATTTTTTTCTCTCTTTTGTGTCTGAGAGCTCACACATGCCACCTAAAGTGCCTTTAGCGACTCCCAAATTTAATTGAGTCTATCTCAAAGATGCAACACGCAATAGATTTTCTGACTTCAGAAAAATTTCCCTGGAGATTTAATAACTTTCTTTTTATGACTTTGTAGTCTTTCATTTCTTTTGTTCCACTTTGGTACTAACAAGCACAGTCCCGTCATTCTGCACCCACACTCTTACCCTTTAATCCCACAAATCTCAGGAATTCATCAGTAACCCCTACATTTGGGGGGTAACCCCAAACCTTTAACACCAGACTAATTCAGCCTTGGAAAACACAGGACCACAACTTCTCAACATCAGAGTCCTCACCTTAGCTCAAGAATATAGTTGATTTCTCACACCTAACTTTTCTTATAGTCATCAGAGTTGGGGGTAAAGACAGGATCATAAAATCTTTTCTTCCCCACTATACAATTATACAACCCCTTTATGCTTATCTATAGGCAGCTCAATCTTCTGAAACTCTTGTGTTTCCCAGACATGGCCAGTCAGAGAACCAGTAACAGACATCTCCTATGTCTGGTTTATAAATCCTCTCCTGATTCTTCATCTCATCATTAATTCTGACAAACAGAAAAGGGTTGTTACCTGCAGGAGGGTCTGAGTTGGTGCCTGAGAACTCGGATCCATTTTTGAAAGTTATTTCAGCATAAGTGATTTCTGAAGCCATATTCAGAAGAGACCTTCTGCTATCATCAGAAAATGTTTCACCGCTTCCTTAAAACATCTTGTAAATGAGGTGATAAATTATCTCCTTCCTATCACTCCACTTGGTGAGAGTGGAGGGACCATATATGTGAACACCCATGAAAGAGATCTCATGAGAACCAAAACCACACTGTGAGGCCACTCACGCCACAGAGCCCCAATCCCCAGGATCAGGACAGTCAGAATCACAGCCTTAAACATATGCTGGCAAGTGTAATAAAAGCAGGAACTCAAAGAGGGGGGAGGAAAGAAATAGGAAGGAAAGGAAAAGAGGAAGCAAGCAATTAGAGAAGTGTTCTGGGAGAACCGTGTTCACTGAACTCACCAGAAAAAAAATAAAATTTGTTTGCTTCCTTCCACATAATTGCTTATAGACCAACTAGCCTAAACAAACACTTACTAGTGTTGCATTCATCCCATCATTTGGCTGATCAAGCAAATTCTTGGTGCCACGTTGAAAAAGGATCATTGAAGCAAAATTCATGTCAGTCCCCCGGGGGGGGGGGCGGCCCCCCCCCCCCCGCCCCCCCCCCCCCCGCCCGGCGGCCCCCCCGCCGCGCGCGCGGCGGCGCGGGGCGCCGCCCCCCC